>JAMZAV010003455.1:0-62500 GCA_024449915.1 Sweltsa coloradensis
GTGTTTTGGGATGTTTTACATGATTTGGGGAACTATACCCCTTTATCTGTGTTTTGGGAGGTTGTTTTAGGGCGATGGTTATTTTTGGGGTTGGTCAAATATCATTCGAGAGGAAATTATGAATTTTCACACATTTAACATAATTTCAGGAACTATCCAACCATTATCTGATTAATTTCCAAAAAGTGTTTTTTGTAGAAAATATTTTAGCACACAGGTATAAACACTCTCAAACATACTAAGGACTGAAATAGAGGCGAATGACGACGACGTGAGAAACTAGGACGCTTCAACCGGTTAGGTCAAATTGCGCCACCTGTGATGTTGTAAGTTAATGAAATGAGATTTGGTGTGTATAATTATTAGATTGTTTTCAAAGTTTATACAAGAAAAAACATGATCTGGATGAATGCGTAAGTAAAAATTACTATTTGAATGGAATATTGTACTCAACACTATAAACACCAAGCGGCTCAATGTTTCTATCACAGCAGACATTTTAGGTCGATAAGTCCCATATCGAAAGACTTCTATTCTACATATATGGCAATTTAGGTGTTACTTATCTAGGTGCCCGTTAGGGCGCCGCAGCCAAGCCGCGGTGCGCTACACACTCAAGCACCTTATACACCAAGCAGAGTTGGGGTGATTTCGAGGTGTTACCCAGCCGTCATTTAACGTGATGTGAACTTGAAAACTATCACAATCGAGGGGATTTAGGTACCTGACAACACATGCCAAATTTTATTGGGGTACGACCATTCCTTCTTGGTGAAAAAATGGCTTGAAACATGCTCAAAATCACTTTAAGGATGTTAGCTACTGCTACTGCTACTGCTACTACTACTAACATCTAATTCGTCAGTTTCAATCGGCCCGCGATTCTGACCAGACGGGTGGGGCTACAATGTTCATATTTTACATGGACATTAAGGTTATAGTAATATAGTCTCTTTTGAAAAAAAAAGTTGAAAAAGTTTGCTGGAAGGCTTCCAAATAAAGGTTTTAAATAAGCCTTAAACACTAGGCATACAATCAACAAGTAACCATAGTTACTTGACACTTGTTGACGGTATAAGCAGAGTTAGGCGGGAAAGTGCGATACGTAAACAAATGGAGGACATTTTAAATTTTGCTTCTATGTGTGAAATGAGCAAAGTTGTCATTATACTCTCATAAAACAAATCAGAAACCGTCCCTGACCTAGGCCCAGATGTAGAAAATTATTTATAATACAACAGTGTAGGTCTAAAGTTCCATTAGGCTATAGGACTAGATAAAATTATTACTTACATTACATGTTTGACAAGCCAACCCTAGGCCAGCACAACATTGTTCTGACCATAGATACTAGTATGTTCTGACACACTTCCCGCACAAATAACTAGTTTGGATTACTAAAAGCCTAATGCAGTTAAACAATAGTATGATTGTCCACCAAGGCTATACAAAAATGTTCGGAAATAATACACATATTCTTTTCTTTTTAGCCATGTTGAGCCATGATCAAAGTCAGCTTGCTACTACACACAATGTCGAAGCAAGGTGTCGAATATGAGCGTGATCATCTGTTTGTTTACATAATTGCAACAATCAAATCATTTCATGCAACTCGTCTTTCGATTGGCCCGCGTTTATGAAGGCACTGCCATCTAGAATAAATATAGAACGTTTTCGAGCTCTTGTCTGGATTTCGTGAACCTCACCCCACGTAAATAACAGCAATACTCTTTCAACTCACAACCCATGACGTTTTCCACGATACCGTTCAAGAATACCAATTCCTTCGAAAACGAAAACGACTTCGTTTTCTAATTGCGTTTTCAACTCATCTCCCACGAACTCAAGAATTGGGGTCCAATCCTTATACCGTCGTTATACCATGGTTATACCACCTATACCCAGGATGTACATGAATCCGGGTCTAGATATTTTAAATCCTATTGTTATTGCTAATACCATAGAATTAAATCAACTTTGATAAAATTATAATATTTTAACAAATAATTTTATAATGGAACTTGACAAAGTAATGAGATATCACAGATAACAAAAACTTGTAGAAAAACAGCCAAACCTTACACACTCAAAAGAAATGAGATCTAAAAAAGCGCCAAGCTCATCTACCCTTCCACATTTGCGCATTCTTAATTCATAAACGTACAGTGTCCCATAACAGCATCCTCGAAAAGCTTGGCAAAATAAAATTTGCATGTTATTACGTTTAAATTAATTAGAAAAAAGAACTTGGTTGAACTATTACGTTTAAATTAATAATCGCAAATTCTATTTTGCCAAGTTTTCGAGGATGCTGTTATGGGACACTGTACGTTTATGAATTAAGAATGCGCAAATGTGGAAGGGTAGATGAGCTTGGCCATTTTTTTAGATCTCATTTCTTTTGAGTGTGTAAGGTTTGGCTGTTTTTCTACAAGTTTTTGTTATCTGTGTATGTATGTCATGTATGTAAGATATAAGTTGCATATAAAATTCTTATAAAAATTTTACCCAAGTTTTGGGACATTCATATATGACAGAATATATAAACTTATAAAAATTATACACATTTAATACATAATATTCGTAATACACCGACGCCAGATTTATAAGAAAAGTATGTGTTAAATAAAAGAAAATTATATGTAACTTGTATAATAAATATAATTACCTTACATGAAACATATATATTCATCACATATAAAACTAATATGAATCATACATCTTCAGTATATAATCCTTGTAATACACCTATACTAGATTTATATAAAAAATATGAGTCAAATATGCAACAATTATAGGTATCTTGTACACGTAATAAAATTATCTTACATGAAATATTATATTATCATATATAAAACTTATATTCGACATACACATTTTTATCCAACTTCTTACATGCAACACATAAATACTATATGTGCAACTTATGAAAGTCATATATGTCAGAAAAAGTAACATATAAAAAATATACCTAAGTTTTGGGACATTCACATGTGTTCTTATATAAGTTCCATATATAAAACATATAATATACACTTATTATTCATATCATTCATGTATTTAACGCCATCTAGATTTATATAAACATGTAAGTTTCATCAGACAAATATATGAACATTAAATGACACTTCTTGTAAAACAATTGTATTAATTTTATATTTAACATACTTTTAACATATAATAATTTTATAACATCCTACTTGCGACCCGGCCGGGAACACTAGCGCCACCTAGCAGACACGCAGAGAACCCAACAAACTGATGGAATAAAATTTTAAATAATTATTCACTCTAAAGCAATGCACCTAATTCAATTTCTTTTGTTACTATGAAGGAGAAGAAGTACATGTTAGTATACATACATTATTATCACATGTCTAAATTTTATCGCCCCCAGCTGTACTCGAACTCGAACCTGCATCATGTCGCGCTCCGGAATCTGAAACTCTAACCACTCGGCTACGGTGATCATGGCACGATGAGCGCGACAGATACCTTATGAGCGAGACGTATCATACTTAGGTGTCAGGTTTTCGTAGTCACAACTTGTATTATATTCGATTAGATTTGAATTATTAGACTATTACAATTAATATCTTCGATTTCTATGAAAGATAAAAAGTATTAGTAGATTTAAAGTAATATATGTGCTTATATAAACCGATAAGTATGAAATGTGAACATACATTTTGGAAAATATAACGATACCTATAAGAAAATCATGTTTCATATAAAAATGCCATTGGCTTAGATCGTTACATATATTTCTATATATGGTTAAATTAAATATAAAATTTCAGTGTGGGATAGGACCTTCATAATATTAAACATAATATTGGTGTAATATGTTTTATTTTCGTTTAACTTATAGAGTTGAAGTAGATGTAACTTATATTAATCTTATAAGTTTGATTTTCACCTTCATACATGGTCCACATATGTAAAATATAAGTTCCATGTATGTTTCATATTTGGATTATATGTGATATGCTTATGAGTCATATATATAAATCTTGTATGTACCATATATGTATCATACATTTTAAGAATATATTAAACATGTATGCTACTTAAAGGACTTTCATATATGACACATAATGTAGGTTTAATGTGTTATTTATGATTCACTTATAAAGTTGAAGTGGTGTAAGTTATATAAATCTTATAAGTTTGAATTTTACCTTCATACATGGTGCCCATATGTAAAATATAAGTTTCATATATGTTTCATACTTTGATTATATGTGATATGCTTATATTTCATATATATTAATCTAGTATGTACCATATAATATGTATCATACATTTTGGGTATACATTATGCATATATGCTACTTATAGGACCTTTATATATGAAACATAATATAGGTTTAATATGTTTTATTTATATTTGACTTATAAAGTTGAAGTAGATGTAACTTATATACACCTTATAATTTTGTATTTCACCTCCATACATGGTCCTCATATGCAAAATATAAGTACCATGTATTTTTCATACTTTGATTATATGTGATATGCTTATATTTCATATATATAAATCTAGTATGTACCATATATGTATCATACATTTTGGGCATACATAATACATATATGCTACTTATAGGACCTTTATATATGACACATAATATAGGTTTAATATGTTTTATTTAAGATTAACTTATAAAGTTGAAGTAGATGTAACTTATATACACTTTATAATTTTGTATTTCACCTTCATTCATGGTTCAATATGTAAAATATAAGTGTCATATATGTTTCATACTTTGATCATAGTCATATATATAAATCTAGTATGTACCATATAGGTATCATACATTTTGGGTATACATTATACATATATGCTACTTATAGGACCTTTATATATGACACATAATATAGGTTTAATATGTTTTATTTACGATTAACTTATAAAGTTGAAGTAGATGTAACTTATATACACCTTATAATTTTGTATTTCACCTCCATACATGGTCCCCATATGTAAAATATAAGTACCATGTATGTTTCATACTTTGATTATATGTGATATGCTTATAAGTCATATATATAAATCTAGTATGTACCATATATGTATCATACATTTTGGGTATACATTATACATATATGCTACTTATAGGACCTTTATATATGACACATAATATAGGTTTAATATGTTTTATTTACGATTACTTATAAAGTTGAAGTAGATGTAACTTATATACACCTTATAATTTTGATTTTCACCTTTATACATGGTGCCCATATGTAAAATATATGTTCCATGTATGATTCATATTTGTATTATATGTGATATGTTTATAAGTCATATATATAAATCTAGTATGTACCATATATGTATCATACATTTTGGGTATACATTATACATATATGCTACTTATAGGACCTTTATATATGACACAAAATATAGGTTTAATATGTTTTATTTACGATTAACTTATAAAGTTGAAGTAGATGTAACTTATATACACCATATAATTTTGATTTCACCTTCATACATGGTGCCAATATGTAAATTATAAGTTTCATGTATGTTTCATACTTTGATTATATGTGATATGCAGTGGCGTAACTTACTAAGCGCGGGCCCCCCCGCGAACGTAGTTCACTTGGGCCCCTCTATAATAAAGGTGGTGTAAGTGGTGAGCCTCTGTGGGCGGGGGGTTGGGGGGGGGGGTTAACTTACTTAATGACTTTACTACGGTTTCATTTTTGAAATTTTTGAACACTAAGAAATATTACTCTTAATTCATGTTTACCATTTATTTACCCAACAAGCAGTCCAAAACTGCCAAGAGGGGGCCCTAAAAAAATCAACGTGTTGGGGAACAAAAAAATATGCTACCAAATATGTATAATAATAATAATAAACATAAAATTTTCAATGTGGTTGATAAATGTTTGCATATTTGGAAGACATTTCATATTTGATTTCCTTTTAAATAGGGCCTATTATTTTATTGATAATGTGACCGTTGACCTTTAGTACCAACTTGTTTAATGTGTACAAAAATGTATCATGTGACCACTCGTTGTCACAAATTATTTAGATTAAGCGTTAGTTAAATTAAAAGATCCGAATGTGTTTTGCAATGCTTTGGGTAGGATTATTTTGTGAACTTTGACCCATGAACAAAAAAAATCCTGGTTTATCCTTAGGCCTGTTTAGTTTTTATTTACTATAAATATTAACCAGGGCTTATCTATTGTTTGGAACGCTTGGTTATACAAAATTGGTTCAAATAACTGTTTGAATTTCACCTCAATAATTTGATAACGTACCGTACCTATATCTCGTAAGTATAGTCGTGTTGTTTTATTGGGAAGTCTGCCCAAGGGTGCAATGCATGTCCCTCTTCAGGTGTCTATGACTAGGTATATATTATTTTGCTAGGACAATTGCGAAGGGATGCCCGAGGGCTGTTTTATAGAACGGGATTTCAAACCGGGACTTCGTGAATCAGCCAACACTGCTGGTGTAATCACTCGTTGATGAAGTTATGAAATTTTGAGTGCTTTTCAAGAACTTATAGATATCATTTATAATAAGATATCCACTTTGTTTAGTTCATTGCGTGGCGACCAAGACTGACTAAAGCCAAAACACTGTATGAGCATCCCGTTCCGGGCCCCTCATACCCTCGGCCCCCCCCCCGCGACTGCGGGGGCTGCGGGGGCGGTAGTTACGCCACTGGTGATATGTTTATAAGTCATATATATAAATCTAGAATGTACCATATATGTATCATACATTTTAATAATATATTATATATTTATCCTACTTATAGGACCTTTATATATGAAACATAATATAAGTTTAATGTGTTTTATTTACGTTTTACTTATAAAGTTGAAGTAGATGTAACTTATATAGATCTTATAAGTTTAAATTTCACCTTCATACATGGTTCCCATATGTAAAATATATGTACCATATATTTTTCATACTTGGATTTTATGTGCTATGCTTATAAGTAACATATAACTCGATATCGTATGTATCTTATAAGTTTAATAGTGGTTTATTATATGAATTTTATATGTCATCATATATGGAAAATATATGTAGGAAAATATAAGTTATACACTTATATGTTTTTTACATGTCATATATGTGACTTATATGTTCCTCATATACATATATAATTTTATGTAAGTTTCATGTATGCCAAAATGTAAAAATTTCAGTATGGGTTAGCAGCCCGATCAGCGTGTTTATTTCCCTCTATGCCCACGTGTCCAGAGATCAGGTATCCAGCAAAACCCTATTATATAACCCTTAGAGATTATTTTTTCTAAATAGAATTGGATGTCTTGTACCAATTAATGAATTGAATACATAAGTTATAAAGCTTGAAGTGAACTCAAGCTATCTGAACAGAAAAGGTATTCTCCACAACGGCAATGTACAATGTATTTAAGAGCTTCGCCTATGGCGCATAACTCTGCAGTGAAAATCGAACACACGTCGCTTATCCTGAAACGTTCCGCGTTACCAATATGAAGCAATCCCATGATCATGGCTCTTTCAAGTATTTAATTATAATGTACAGTGAAAATATATTTGGATGAGCGAAGCGAAGACTTCAATTTCACTGACCCCCCAAAAAATTTAGCTCGGGTGTTTTTTTTGTTTTTTTGTTTCTGTCTGTTTGTTAACTCTCTACCAGGCAAACGGCATATCCGATCTTGATGAAAATTGGAGGTGACCTTCGAAATCTCTAAACTTAGAGGTGTATTGTTTTTGGGTACAATCGAAGAAATATTTCTCATGAATATCGAACTTTTACGATTTTTTTCGATTTTTAGTGCGATATCTTCATGACATTTGGGCCATTTCTGACCAAACGGGTGGGGCTACAACGTTCATTTTATACATGGACATTAAGGTTATGGTGATGTAGTACCTTTTGAAAGAAAAAGTTGAAAAAGTTAGCCAAAATCCATAGAAATAAAGCTTTTAATATAAGTTTTTTACGGTAAATAATAACAACAAGAAACAATTTGAAACTTGACAACAATCACCTACAACGCTTAGGCAGCAAAACAAAGCACTTGCAAACTAAAGATATCTCATGCAAAAAAAACTTGAAAAAGCTCAACCATCAATGCGACTAAAAAAAGCGTTTGCGAAGCTTCCAAGTATAAAATAATTAAACAACCAAAAAACATTTTGAATAGGGATGATTTTTTTTATCAAGAACGCGTCAACCGTTAGGTCTTAATGCACCACTCTATCAACTAAACTTAAATATTAATATTAAATGCTGTAGTAAAAAGTATAAATATCAAATGCTTAGACTAAAAAAGTATGCCCCGGATGGGGATCGAACCCAGAACCTTAGCCTCAGTACGCCTACGCTCTACCATTAAGCTACCGGGACCTCGAGAATAGCTCACGACGACGACGTGAGAAACTAGGGCGCTTCAACCGGTTAGGTCATATTGCGCCGCCTGTAAATGAAAGTAAATGAGAAGAGTTAATGCAGGTATGTTTGATGATTAGATTGTATTCTAAGTGTATAAATAACAAAATAAATTGATGATGAAGAAAGTAATAGCAAAATAAAAGTAATGTATGTAAATGAAAAGAAAGAAAAGAAAGAAATGTGTAAGATGTGAATTAAATTTTGTTAAATAGATTACTATGGATGAGAAATTTAGAAAGTTTGTCGCCGTTATCATATGATAGAAGTTCTTCATATGATTGGGAGAGATCAAATTGCGTGCGCAAGGCATCATATTTGGCACATTCTGCTAGCATATGATGCACGGTTAAAGGTACATCACATGTGTCACATATGGGAATAACCTTTTCTCTTGTTGAAGAGATATCCGTGTGTTAGGCGTGTATGTATGTAGCTTGAAGTGAACTCAAGCTATCTGAACACAAAAGGTATTCTCCACAACGACAACGTAGAATGTATTTAAGAGCTTCACGGATGGCAAATAACTCTGCAGTGAAAACTGAACACACGTTGCTTAGCCTGAAACGTTCAGTTAAGGTGGAGCAATAAAAGGCACTTCCAACCTTGTTGTCAATTTTGGAGCCATCTGTGAATACCAAAGTAAACCTTTGATGTTCATGGCAAATCTTTCTAAAGTTAATTTTGAATACACTATCGCAAGTAGAGTTTTATCAAAACGACAAAGGTCGAATAGAAAAATCGGCTCTGGTGTAGACCAGGGCGGGTTATTGCTAAAAAACAAAATTAAAAAACTGTTGGCAGATTAAATTCTATAAGATTAAACAAAAGTTTACATCTTAACCCCGTTGGAAGGGTTGCCATAGGTTTGTTATCAAAGTGTCAGACATATTTCACATTGAAAACATCATAATTTGATGGATGGTTGGGCATAGATTTAATGTTATTACGTACGTACCCATCAAGAGGTTTCGCCGTTCTGCCAAGGAGGACACACCTGACTCGGCATACAAACTGACTACCGGGCTTGTTCGAAATGCACCAAGAGCAAGACGAAGACCACAATGGTGGACAGTGTCTAGAAGTTTAAGGGTTGTGTTACTTGCTGAAGAGTATACGAAACATCCACAGTCCATCTTGGAGCAAACTAGAGATCCGGAAATTCTCAACATGCAAGTCCTATCTTACACCCCACGATGTATCGCTGAGAACTTTCAATAAGTTGATTTTCAACATGCACCTTTTGCGTAACTCAAACAACGTGGTGTTTTCCAATTTTAGCTTTTTGTCAAACACCATGCCGAGAAGACGGACATTTGGTTTGAATTGAAGTTCCATATTGTTAAACGAGAGTTGTGGGTCATTTTGAATTACTTGAAGACGACAAAAGTGAATGCACTGAGTCTTTTCGGGAGAGAATCGTGTCCCCCGCTTTCGAGCCCATTCACTTATATTGTTCAATCCAATTTGCACGTGTCTTTGAGCTGTTGATAAATTTACCGATCTGTAGAAGATTCCCAGGTCATCTACAAAAAGGCATGACACACCTATTAGTTGGGATTGATTGCTTCTTTATAGCCAATAGTTTTTAATGGAGGTTTTACGTATTGGGCTAGGGCTATCAGACCACAAAGGCCGGCAAGCTAAGGCCCTAGCCCTACCTAGGCCTTGGCCTTAGGCTAGTGAGCGTAGACGAGGACCAGACCTGCCGTTGAATAATAGTCTATGTCTAGACATTTACACCATTTACTTACTATGATTTACACACGATATTTACAAAGTACAACGTTCTAACATAGTAAACCACGCAAGAACTAGGCCTAACCTAACCTCTAATTTTCAAACACCTCTTACTTATGCGCAGGTTGACGTTTTACATTAATATAAGGTTCAAGAAGAGACGAAAAGTTATTTACAATTCATAACCAATGAATAGATACAATTAATACATTTAACTACGAAATATTGTCATGTATTAGGGTTAGGACCCTAACACATGTGTCTACTCAACCGGGAAGATGTCACAATCATGCATGACGTCAATTACTCGTTTACGCCGGATGCCATGCAGGTCAATGGCTGAGAATTGTTCAACCTAGGAAGTTGCCTAGACCCTATCTCAGCATTTACTCGGGCTATTTCTCAATAAACACGGGCATGGATTGTACCAAGCATTGACCTGCGTTCTGTCATCGTCAGTTATTTCACCATGTAATTAAGCGGACCGAGATTGGACGTTGATCGGCAATCAACTCGGAGACACGGGCTTCTGACGGACCGGTGGGGGAGAGAGCGTTCGCTGATTGGCCGAGAGCGTACCACGTGGGTTCCGAATGATACGGGAGGACCGACTGGACAGCGTCTCGTAAAACGGTGGGGGAGTTGAACTTGTGAAAGAACCGAGCTAGGACGTCCCAAGCGTGCATGTTCAGTGAGGATTCGCGTGTGTCAGCCGAGACCGGAGTGTACGTGGAACCCACATGGATTACCATCTGAAAAGGTGAAACAAGAAGATCCAGGAAAAAGGGGAGTCCGGGATCTACGAGGAAACCCCGTGACCATCCATCCAGGATTCGGGGTACCCCAGCGCCCATATTCCCCCCAGGTCCAGGGAAACTTTCTGAAGCCACATGTACTAAAAAATCAGTCAGGCTTGTAACATGGGAAAACTAAACCCACGTTTCACCGGCTTGATGCACGGACTCACCTAACTAGGACAGAAATGGGTTTTGATTTCTAAATTTATAAAAAAACGTTTTTAAGTTAAAACCCCATGATTGTAAAGTGAAAACCCCCATACCCAAAACACCCCCCCATATACCCACAAACATCGGTCTCGGTCTGGTTTACCCATTAGGCCAAAGGAGAACTCTACCCCCCCACTAAACTTCCCCGTTTGGACCTAATCCTCACCCAAAAGGGGCCAAACTGGCTAACCATGACAATATGCAAAGAAAAACGGGCAAAATGCAATAGTAGGCCTAGCAAATAGCGCGTAAAAGGTCTAAGTTAAACAAAAATATGCCGACTGTGCCTGCGCGAGTGGTGGCTATCTCGTACACTGCCATCACACCTGGCCTCCAGTACGACAGTCCCTTTTAACATTCATATTCATGGCGGGAGAGATGAGATGGAAAAAAAGACGGCGGAGGAACTGGGGCACGTTAAAAGGGTTAGGTCTACTGCGCTTACTGGATATAATGTAAAACTTTGTTTTAGTTGTTCGTTTTTATTGTTTTTTTGGTTCAGAAAAATGAGAAATATAAATTTGATGCGATAAAATAGAAGCAACGACGAAAGAAACTGGGGCGCTTGCCCGTTTTTATGTCTTTTTCACTGGCTATCATAAAAAAACTGTAAATAAGGGCAACCCCTAGCCCCAAAATTTTGTTTTTAAAGAATGCAGTAAAGCGTCTGAAATTTATAAAAGTAAAGGTCCTAAAAAAATGAGCGAATTCTTTTTTTGAAATTTTTTTGAGGACAAACCTCACTTAAAAAAATGATATTAAATTACTGGAATCAGTTTTCAATTAAAATTGAATTTTGAGAGGGGTTTTTTTGTATTTTGTTTGTTACCCTTTTTATCTACAACCTAAAAAGGGTTTTTTTTTTACTGTTTTACAGGGTTTGTTGCTTGAAAATTTTTTTCGCCTGCCGGTAAAATTTTAAAATTTTTGTACGTTTAAAAAAAAAAATGTGCAACACTTAAAAACCATATCAAAAAAATAAACCCGGACCTGATAGATTCCCCTGAAGTAATTAAACACGTAGAAGACGCTTGCTAGCCTCTCACAATTTTTTTCAATGCTCTATAAATAGTGGAGTCTCCCTACTAGATGGAAGCATGGAATAAAAACACCTGTGCATTTTAAAAAAGGAAATAAGCACAATTTACAAATCGGGCCAATTCATTTCTCTTACATTTCCAAAGTTTTCGAGATAATTATAATAATCGACTTACAATCATCTTAAAAAATACATAGTCCCCGAGCAGCCCGGCTTTGTAAAAAAAATTCCATGTCACAAACCTTTCTTCTTATGAGTGATTTGCTTTTTCCCCTTTAACAACAAGAGCCAAGTGGATGCGGGCTACACGATTTTTGCAAGGCTTTTTATAGCGTTGACATACACTGCTTTCCCCCAAGCTTTAAGGTTATGGATTAGGGGCAAATTTTCACACTGCTGGCAAACTACCTCAAGGTCGAACGCAGTGTGTTTTATAACTCCAACTCAGTTCAGAGATTCACATCTGGGGTGCCCCAGGGGTCTATACTGGGTCCCTTAATGTTTACATGTTTTTTGAAAGACATACCCGCCTTTTTCCGTCGAGCAATGTTTTATATGCTGACGACTATAAAGTTTATAAGCCTATCAACAAAGCTAATGACTGATGAGATATTTTAGGCTTTCACGACCCGTAGATGTTTCTGTATGATCCCTGGGCTGTTTCGTCGTGTCGATGATGAAGCACTGCTCGACGTTTCGCCACCCATGTTGGTGGCTTTTTCAAGAAGCCAAGAAGCCACCAACATGGGTGGCGAAACGTCGAGCAGTGCCTCATCATCGACACGACCGAAACAGCCCAGGGATCATACAGAAGACAAAGCTAATGACTGTTATGTTTTTCAGGTAGAGCTTGATAATTTTTCCAATTGGTGTCAAAGATGGAGACTTTCCCTTTAATGTTAATAAATGTACGTGATCACATATACAAACAAGAAGAAAATGCAATACGTTATGATTTCATTGAAGGTGCTGCACAAAAAAATTGTGGATAACATTAGAGACATAGGTGTACAGATGTCCTCTGATCTTTCTTTTAATGATCACCTTAACGTCTTTTCAAAAAGGGCACTAAGAATTCTGGGTTTATCAAACGAAATTGTGCGGCAAAACTTCTCACCCAAAAACTACAAGAAAGCTGTATGTATCCTTGGTTCGACCCCATTTTGACTACGCGGGGTTGTGTGGAATTCACATCACGTCACCAAATTTAAACAAGTTGAAGCATTCAATACAAATTTTTAATTTTTCTTTGCTTTTAAAAATAATAAAATTTTCACCGATCACATTATGCTACAACCTTTGTTCAACAACATTCGGTTCCCAAAACACTAGCAAGTCGTCGTAGTGCAACCGACTTAATTTTCCTCTACAAACTCTTCCATAACTTCACCGACACGGACCTACTTCAAGATATTAACTTTCACATCCCTTCAAGAATTACAAGAAACTACATCCCCTTCAAAATTCCATGTGCTCTTATTGATGTTTTAAAAATTTTCTCCCATAAAACCCAATCAAGACACTACAACAAATTATTAGCAATTAATCCAGAAATTGACATCAACCACATGAATCTTCAATTATTATTTAAAGCAGCTGTTTATGCCAGTTTATCAACATGACTCATTTGTCAATCTTGTCACCTTATCACCATTTCACCAGTTTTGTATTTTATTATCTCATATATTTTCTATATTCATCTTGGGCTTCCAGCCATTTTTTATATATTTTTGTTATTCAAGTTTTTATTGTTGTATTTGTAGAAATATTTTAATTTTGAAGTACTTGTTCATGTATTTAATTATTTGTATAACGTGTTTGTATTGTTTTAAATTGTATTTTTAAATGTTTAGTTTTAGTTATCCAACACTTGTGGGGTAATACCTGTTGTTGGAGATTAAAAATAAAATGACTTATACTTAGGTTGTAGATAAAGCAGTGTATAAACAATATGCAAAAAACCGCTACTCAAAATTCAATTTTGAACTTGAACGACTGTTTCCAGTAATTTTAATATAATTGTTGTTTCTGAGGTTATGTCCCGTCAAAAAAAATTCAAAAAAATAATCCGCTCTTATATTAAGCCCCTCTTACATTCTACTTACTTTTCAGACGTCTTTACTGCATTCTCTACAAATAATATTTGGGTCTAGGGATTGCCCTTAATCGGATTTGGTACTGCCTTTTTGTTTGCTTATTAAAGGGGCAAAAAAAAAAAAATTATTTTTTCCACGTGATCTATAGCACAATACTTGCTGAAATGACTGTTTAAAAAATTATATCTTTTAAGTGTGATTTAACACTAATTTTTTAATTTTTTTGATCCAGAAATTGGCGAAAATTGGTGTTTTGGAAAATTTCCTAAATCAGCTTTAACCTGCTTCTTTTTTGGTCCACATAGATACTAGAGCATAGTACCAATCTAAAATGCCCCTTTATAACATCGTGTCTTGAAACTGTGCCCAAATATACCCTCAAACACGCAAAAAATATGCATTCCAAAATCACACCCCATCTTGGTAATCAGCATATTCTGACCGAACTACTTGCCCAAATGACAAAACAAAATAAAAAGAGTTTACAGAAAAGACTGGAGTGTACGTCAATAATGGCCAATATTTTTTGGATCAAAATCCTCCAATGTCACGGAGCATAAAGATCGTACCCATGTTATTTCTTATGGTAGGTTTTTGCCGATGGGACCTAGCTCGAAAAAATGTCATGTTTGACAATTTTTTGGGAAGTCATGGTGGCCCCAATAATTTTTCTGTTAATTGCTAAATTCATTACTAGTTAGCCTGAATAAAATATATTTTTTGAGTTTAGCGGTTAAATACCCTTTAGTATGAGTAAAAGTACATTCTTGGTTGGGAGTAAAAGTACATTCTTGGTTGGTACACACTTCTTCTTTTAATGCCACGGGGAGCTGCCGCCATATTGCAAGCAACATGCTTGCTGTGTGACAAAGTCGGCAGGAAAAATGGTGTAAAGATAACTTGCGAGGGGTGCGGTCGGCTCTACCACAGGACCTGCCTCATGAAGAATAACTGTTGGAGCGATAGAGAGGTAAATGTTTTCCGCAAAAATAGCAATTTCAAATGCTGGACGTGCAGCCTCCCCGAGCTGAATGACTCTTTCTGGAGCCTTCCGGAAGAGACACAAAGCCCCCTCGGATGCACCGCCGAGGACGCTCAGCAAACAAAAATGCTGTCACGCTAATCGGATTCAACGCCCGTTCCTTAAAGAACCGTAAACGAGCTGCAGACATAGCTGCTTTTCTGCTGTCCCACTCGGCTGACATTTGTGCGGTGAATGAGACTTGGTTGACTACGGACGTCAAAAACCACGAGTTCCTTCCAAGAGACTACGTCGTCCTGCGGAAGGACAGACAGGCCGGCCGCGGTGGCGGCGTCCTTCTAGCGATTCGACCTCACCTGCAGCCAAAGCGCCTCAGTCACCTCGAGAGCCGGGCTGAGGTTGTCTGGGCGGAAATCAAAGTCGGCAACCTGCGACTTCTCGTGGGGTCAGCATACCGTCCGCCATGCCCAGATGCAGCCCAAAACGCCGACTTTCTGCACTCCCGGACCTAGTTGCTGCGTGCAGCCAAGTTTCGATGGCTGCCTCTTGTTTGGCGATTTTAATCTCAACATATGCTGGCGTTCGGACCCACCGGAAGGGCGTGACAGAACCGCCAAGGATTTTATATCTGCTTTTGCTGAACTGGCTTTCTCTCAACTGGTCACTGAGCCAACCAGAATCACCAACACGAGTGAGAAGACAATCGACCTGCTGCTCTGCGATGCGCCCAGCATAGTGTCGATGGTGGAGGTGGTGCCGGGCGTGAGCGACCACGACCCCCCTTTCTGGCCACCCTCTCACTGACTGCCATCCGCCCCAGTGAGTGCACCCGAGGGGGGTTCTTGATTACAATCAAGCAAACTGGCCGGCCCTGAACGAAACGCTTTGAACGAATGCCGGAGGTGCTGCGCGGATGACTAAACGAAGGTGGGAAAACTAAAGCGTATCGTCTTCGAGTGCGCAGAAGAGCACGTTCCGAAAAGGAGAGTGGGGGGGAAACACGCCCCGACCCTCCCTTGGCTAAGCAAAAACAAAAAAAAAGATGATCGCCATCCGGGACAGACTGTTCGCCCGATGGGGGGAACCCCAATTTGCCGACGAAAGAGAGGCCTACTTGTGCGAAAAGATCAACCAGGGGGCCCTCCGGACGGCCAAGGACAACGGGGTGGGGATTTGTGCGAGTTGCAGACAGCAAAAGTTTTTTTGGCGCACAAAATTCCAAAGGCAACTATCGAACGATGCACGATTTAAAGGTAGGGGGAAAAAACCCGGTAGCCCCCAAGGAGGTGGCGGGGCCTTTTTCGTGAGGATTTCAAAGAAATTTTTTCGGGGGAGACAACTTTTCCCGTCCACCAGGGAAACGCCCCACCCACCCAGCTTTTAGAGCCCCCCTCCCATGAGCGAATGATTTGTTTTCCCCGCCGACATAAAAAAGCTTTTCCGCGGGCCAAGGCTAATCCGCAGGGGGGCCCAAAAGGGGGGTTTTCCTGCAATTTTTGAAAAAAAATCCTTTAACGCTCTCTGCGCTCATTTGGGCCCACCTCTTAAACGGGCACTTGAACGGGGGCATTCCAACAGAATGGAAAAGGGCTCTTGCACCGATCTACAAAGACGGCGACAAGAGAGACAAAAAGAACTCCCGGCCAATAAGTCCCCTCACTGGCGGTAAGACATGGAACGTTTTGTGCGAGCCCCGGACGAGCGAGTTCTCGAGGCCAAAAACGTCACCCCTGGGGCGCAGAAGGGCTTTCGACAGCGCCGTTCTTGCCCCACTCTTTCGCCGGCCCCCATTGATGCATGGAGGGAGGTGTGGATGAGCATAGCAGAGCGCACATTCACTGTGTTTTTCTCGATTGGGTCAAAAGCTTTGAAAAAAGTGCCGCATTTGCGTCTACTATCAAGCCAAACATTATGGCATTAAAGGGCAATTTGCAAAGGGGGTTCGAGAGTTTCCTTGTCGCCGCACGCATTTGTCCATTTCAAGGGCGAGCGCTCAAAATTTCCCGGGGATGTCCCCTTCGGGGTCATCCAGGGAAGTGTGTTTGGGCCCCCCGCTATTTAACGTTTTGTACGACCTCCCTACCTGGGCAAGGCCCCAAAATGCCCCAGTACGCTGACGACGTCACACTGTACTGCATCGTGGCCCCCAAGAGGATGCGACGCCCTTTCAAGCAGATAACACTTCAATTTTGGTGCGACAACAAGGTATGTCATCAAGCCTCAAGTCAAGATGAGGACATCAGCGCGCGCGCCCCCCTTATATTCCTGTCCCCATAGAGGGTGCCCCACTCGAGTACGTCGACAAGCAGCGCCCCCTCGCTTTCACATCACAACGACCCCCGGGGAAAACGTTCACACCGATATCGTGCGGGCAAAGGCGGCGCAGGGCTGGGTTGCGCCCCCAAAACCCGCACGGGTGCACCCCGCGGTCAAAAGGGGTGGCCCCACTGTCGCTAGTTAAACCCACCCTGACTTTCGGCCTCCCCCTGGCCCCAACCACCATGAGAACAACCAAACTTTAGAGGGTGCAGAGAAGGGCATTGCATTTCATTTTCATGGCCGTAACCTCCCCCACCCTTGACCCGAAAACGGGGTTTTGCCCAAAGACCATGCACCTGCAATACACCCATCTGGGTTTTTTAAAAGATGCCTCATGGCCCCTGAATTTTTAGTGTGCGCGCGCACACCCGGGCCCCGGTGAGAGGCGACGATATAGGCACCCCCCGCCTCCACCCCCCCGGCCAAGGAGTGCTCGGCCGAGTGCTTTTTCTTTGGGTTGTTAACCCCTGGGAAAGACCCGGGCCCCCCGCCCTAAAGACTGCCCAGTAAGCATTTTCCCTCCATGTGAAGGGGTACTTATGGGAGAACCAAATACAAGTGCCATGTAATCTTTTGGGTTTTACGTGCTTTTCAAAGGCTCTTGCGGCAAAAGATTTTTACAAAAAATTTCAAGTTTTTAGTAAAATATTTACTGTGTCGACGCTTTTCTTGTTTTAATAAAAACAAGGTAAAAATAAAAAAGGAAAGAAAAAGATTTTATGACGATTTTTGACCCACAGCGAAAATTTTACTACGATTTCCAGACTCGTCCAGTATCGGTGAGTAATATACTGCTCTTACTAGCTGATGTTTGCGAGGAAAAAATTTTTTGTCTTTGGGCGCTTTGAGATAAACAGAGCCATGCCCGGGCAATCTACCCCGGGGCCCCGACGGGGGCGAGCAGAAACATACCCAAAGTTTTTCAACCAAAGAACGTTTCAAAAATCACAAGTATTTAAAAAATAATCGAGAATATGCATTTTAATGTAATATAATTTTTTGAGTTTCTTAAAATTTTTTTTCAGGTGCGTCAAAAGTAAGGCATAATGCTTCCTCTAAACCCAGAGGGATGTAAGGGGGCCATCCCCTGCTGGACAGAAAACCCGCCACAGGCGGGTAGGGGTGAGGAGGTAACTTCTAACAGGGAACAAATAATAATCGTGCAGAATGGCGACAAAAGACAATGCCAATGTACAAGCCAATAGTTTTTGACAGTTAAAAAGGAACCAATGAAGAAACCAACCCCTTTTGCTCCATCATTGGTATGCTATATCTCAATGTACACTGTATTGTAATAATGCCCCAAAAAATAGTCATTATTTAACACAATATCTGGGTTTGTGCGACATTGTTTCGTTTACCTCCCTTTTTGCGGGATTTGGTTCATTTTAATTAAGGGCGGTCAACCGTGAGGGCATAAAGCACCACTCTAGCCTAGAGGGTATGGGGAGGTGGGGCCAAAGCTGGAAAAATCAGCCACGGGTAAAGGGGGGAAGGGGGGGGGTTCGTTGTGTCACGTCATTGTCTTTGGGGGGGTCGTCAAGGGAAGGGGGGGGTGTCCCCGACGCGATTGCGAGCTTGCCTTAGTTTCAGGGAGAATATACTCCCCTCTTACTAGCTATGTTTGCGAGGGGGACTTTTTCTCTTTAATGCCTTTTTTCGATTTGGGAGAGCCATGCTTGGGCCAATTTACCCCGGGGCCCCGACGGGAAACCCTAAAAGGGCATAATGCACCCCTTAGCCCAGGGGGGTTGGGGAGGTGGGGCCAATGCTGGTCAGAATCAGCCACGGGTAAAGGGAGGAGGGGGGGGGGGGTTCGTTGTGTCACTGTCATTGTCTTTGGGGAGGTCGTCAAGGGAAGGGGGAGGTGTCCCCGACGACGATTGCCAGAGCTCGCCTCTATTTTCGGGGAGTAATATACTCCCCTCTTACTAGCTGATGTTTGCGAGGTGGACTTAATCTCTTGAATCGCCTTTTACGATTAGCAGAGCCATGCTCTGGGCCAATTCTACCCCGGACCCAGACGGGGAAGTGGTTTGGTCAAAGAATGTTAGTTACCAAATGGGTGTAATTCTGGAATGCATATTTTTGCAAAACACTATATAAAGGGCAATTTTAGATTGGCACGATGCTCTTATATCTTTGTGAAATAAAAATGAAGAAGATAACGGACGACGACGTGAGAAACTAGGGTGCTTCAACCGGTTAGGTTATATTGCGCCGCCCATGATATTGAAAGTTGATAAGAAGAGTTAAAAGTGTGTTTGATAATTATATTGTTTTCTAAGTGTGTATATAAAAATAAATAAATTATGATAACGTTCTTTAAAAGCAACAGCAATGTAGGCGACCACGGTGACAGACCAGTGCAGACCTCTACTGTGGCATATCGAAAGGTGGAGGGAAGGGGAGGGGGGCATGTCCTTCACAATTGCGCCACAGGTAATCTTTTTTCAATACGGATCTTTTAAGTGGTTTTGAAGTTTTTGAGGAATGTAATAACAATAACACGTACGGGAGTGTTTCCCGACTAACCAAATCGGAAAAAAAACGTTTTAGAAGAAGTTCGGGGGCTTGACGAATAAGGGGAAATGATGAGAAAAATTAAAAGATGCATTTAATGGTATGCTTAAATCTAGATGATTTGGATTGGTTTCTTTGAATTGAGGGCGCGTCAACGTTGAGGTCAAAATGCGCAACTCTAGGCTATAGGGGATATGGTAATGAGGGGCACATGCTGCTTAGAACCAGCCACGGGGTAGGGGAAGGAACGGATGTTCTCACGTCGCGGTTGTCATCGTCTTTGTCATCGTTCGTTCTGTCATTGTTATCGTCGCCGGGTAGGTCGTCAAGGGAAACGGAAAGGGTCCCCGACGACGATTGCCATAGCTAGGATCTAGTTTTGGGGAGTAATGTACTCCCCTCTTCCTAGCTGATGTTTGCGAAGTGGACTTTTTCTCTTGAATCGCCTTTTACGATTAGCAGAGCCATGCTCTGGGCCAATTCTACCACGGGCCCAGACGGGGAGAAAACAATTGTGAAATTTAACAAAAAGTACGACAAGAGAATCTCGGGCGCTTTAACCGGTTAGGTCATATTGCGCTGCATTTGATATTGTGAGTTAAAAATTGAATATGTGGATTTTATAATATTAAGTGACGATAAGTTTAATAAAGTTAAAGGAATCGTCAACCATAAGGTCTAAAGACGACGTGAGAAACTAGGGTGCTACAACCGGTCAGGTCATATTGCGCCGCCTTTGAATGAAAGTAAATTAGAAGAGTTAATGCAGGTATGTTTGATGATTAGAATGTTTTCTAAGTGTATAAATAACAAAATAAATTGAAGATGAAGAAAGTAATAGCAAAATAAAAGTTATGTATGTAAATGAAAATAAAGAAAAGAAAGAAATGTGTATGAAGTTAATTAAAGTTTGTTAAATAGATTACTATGGATGAGAAATTTGGAAAGTTTGTCGCCGTTATCATATGATAGAAGTTCTTCATATGATTGGGAGAGATCAAATTGCATGCGCAAGGCATCATATTTGGTACATTCTGCTAGCATATGATGTACGGTTAAAGGTACATTTACATGTGTCACATATGGGAATGACCTTTTCTCTGGTTAAGAGATATCCGTGTGTTAAGCGTGTGTGACCTATACGAAGCCTAGACAATACCACCTCTTCTCTACGTGAAAGTGGCGAGACGTAGGTGGACGAAGTAGGTGAGTCAATGTGGGCATCACACAACGCAATTTGTTATTTTGCAACACATCCCAAGATGCTTGTTCCACCAGTGGGCGGCAACCAGACAATCTAGGCAGAAAAATATCAATTGAAAATACATTGAATACATCAAAATCAAAGCAATAATGAACAAACAAAGAGAACAGCAAAATCATAAATAAGAACATATGAAGATAAATTAACATTACATAAACACAGAGACAATGCCCCACAAATAAATAGTAAAAATCAAATCTTCTTTGTTCTTCGATTCATTATCATTCATTATCATTGCTTCAATTTTACTTTTAAATTGTACTATTCCTAGCTCAGTAAACTGGCTTCTAATATCATAAGAAATTGAATTCCAAATAGATACTCCTCTGTACAAGAATGACTTTCTTAATGATTCAGAAATTATTTAGAAACTTTGTCGCCATTATCATATAATAGTAGTTCTTCATAACAGTGGGAGGGGGGGGGGGGCGGGGGGGGGGGGAGGAGTTGTCCATGCTAGTCAGAACCACCCCACGGGTAAGGGGAGGAAAGGGGGTTCTCACGACGCGGCCGTCATTGACTTCGTCATCGTTCTTGTTGTCATTGTCCCCATCGTCTTTCGAGGGGTCGTCAAGGAAAGGGGGCAAGGTCCCAGACGACGATTGCC
The DNA here is from genome assembly GCA_024449915.1 of Sweltsa coloradensis. Lineage (NCBI taxonomy): Eukaryota > Metazoa > Arthropoda > Insecta > Plecoptera > Chloroperlidae > Sweltsa > Sweltsa coloradensis. The sequence goes on from JAMZAV010003455.1 coordinate 22,004, forward strand.
AGAGTTTGCCTCTATTTTAGGGGAGTAAAATACTACCCTTCATACTAGTTGATGTTTGCGAGGTGGACTTTTTCTCTTAAATCGCATTTTACGATTAGCAGAGTTATGCTCTGGGCCTATTCTACCCCGGGGCCCCAGACGGGCATATTTTGTTGCCTAAGCAATCCTAGACCCTTTTGCCATATAACGATTCTTTATAAATCCACAGTTTTTACTCACCTAAATATTCATAGAATTTTTGTAACATAACGACAGTAACCTTAGTAAAATTTAATAAAAAGCATTGTATCTCCATTCATTCATCATCAAATCTAGCCGAGTTGCTATAGGCAGGAAATTCACTTGCTGGTCAAAACAGCCACGGGGGTTTGGGGGGGGGGGGTGAGAAGTGTTTTCAGTTTCGAGGGTTTCAACGTTCGTGTTGTCATAGTCGTTGACGTCGGATAAGTCGTTAAGGGGAGAGGGAGGGATCCCCGACGAATAAGGGACTAAGGGATGTCAGGTGGACAGACCCATGCTGGAGAGATGATAAAGGTGGACACACACATACGGCGTGAGAGAATCTAGGGCGCTTCAACCGGTGTGGTCCTATTGCGTCGCCTGTGATATTTAATGTTAATGAAATGAGTTAATGGTGTTATTGATGATTATACTGTCTTCTAATTGTATAAATAGGGGAAAAATGTATGGTGATTATAATTATAGCAAAATAAAATGTATTATTAATTTAAATGGAAATAAAGAAAGAAATGATTTTTATGATGTGTTTGCATTTTGCAGTTGCAATTTATTTTTTTTGCACCACACCCCAAGATGTCGTCGCAAATCCTACAATCGTTGCTTGTATCCACTCTTGACATCTGGAAGGGGAAAACTAGAAAAAATAAATAAATAAATAAATAAATTTTATTTAGAGTCTACCCACTCAGTTATATAACTGATTTTCAGTGGGGGACTTTAAATAAAAAGCGACCAACCCAAAACCTGCAGGCCCCGACGCAATCCGACGAGTGAGCGATAACCAACCAAAGATCGATTTTTTTAATAGGGAAATAAAGCAATCAGTGGTATGGACAGTGCGAACCCCCGCGAATCAACGCCAGAATCAACAAGGCCGATTCAGAACAACTCGAAATTTATTATGTGCTTCGTTGCTAGGACGGCTCCAAAGTCACCGTTTACAAACTCCTAAGACAAGAACTGATGGACTTAAGTCCAAATCAGAAGTTAAAAAAAATTCTGACTTCAGCGGGAATCGAACCCTGGACCTTCGCATTGGAAGCAGGTACGCTAAAACAAGACAACGAGCCAAAACGTCGCGGCGCTAGGAAGTGTCCTTAGCAGCCCAATCGGCTTGTTAATTTTCCTCTGTGCCCACGTGTCCAGGAATCCAGCGAAAATCTATTATGAATATAGAACCCTTAGAGTTTAGTTTTTCTAAATAAAGTTGGATGTCGTTTACCAAATGATGACCTGCATTCATGAGTTTAATGGCTGAAATGAGCTCAAGCCATCTGAACACAAAAAGGTATTCTCCAACAACGGCAATATATAGCGAATAACTCTGCAGCGAAATCTGCCACTCTTGTCTAAGGGATACGGGGAGGATGTCACATGGGGGTCAAAACTAGCCACATGTAAGTATTGGGGGAGGAAAGGGGCGGTCTCACGTCGGGGTCTCCATCGTCCTTGTATTCGTTCGTCTCGTCATGGTCATTGTCGTCGGGGCGGTCGTCAAGTGTGGGAGAAGTAAACACTGGCCAGTTATAATTTACAACAACGTTAGGATAGCGTTAATTAGTCACATTCCTGTTTTATTTAATTTGTATTTCAAATTTATTAAGAGAGAATAGGAAATGCGTTTTAGGCAAATTGCTGTTCGCTTCGCCGACTGACGCCACAGGGTGTCTGAAATTTTGAACATTTGTCACAAATGTGAAAATAAAGGGCTCTTCAGTAACACATGTAAAAAAAAAATTTTGGGTTTTAAAATAATTTATAAAAAAAAATTGGGTTTCACAAATTTTGTTTAAAGTAAGAAATCCAAAAATCCACATTATACGTGTTTTTCTTCTGGCGGGAATAGACACATTTTTGAACATTTATGAACGCAGGGTCGTCCATTTATTCTTCGTTGACAACCATTTGCAAAGTTTCATACACGTCGGATGCGTCTTGGCTGAGCGAGTAGCTATTTTCCAACTGCCAAGTGTGTCCCATTCCCTCTTGTATAATGAGAATATAAAGACGTGAGTGATTACATTCGTGTTTTTCATTATTTGGCTCTAAAAGTTAATTTTTTTATGATATTAGTGTTTAAATAAATAATTTCAAGGAGAAAACTGGGTAAGATTGTCGCCATTCTCACAATATGGGATTAATACATATATATTTTTTTTTGCTTTAGGGCACGTATGCAGTAAGGTCAAATTGCAAAGGATCAGTCAGGGCAAAAAGTTTCTCAAGTCGTGTTTACATCGTTTTTGTAATCGTGCTAGTTGTCATAGTCGTCGTTGTCGTCATCGTTCAGGAAGGTTGTCAAGGGGAAATAGGGAGAGATCCCCTACAACGACTGTCAGAGCTCACCTTAGGGTTGGTATATTGGATGAGGGCGCGTCAACCGTTTGGTCCCTTAAGCGCCCCCTCTCAGCCTGGGAAATTAACAGAAGCCAGGCTAATCACAACCAACCACTTAAAAAATGCGTTCTGACGTTGAGTCGTCATCGTCTTTCATCGTTTTTTGTCCCTTGTCATAATTGTCGGGGAGATGTCTCCGTCGACATGTCGAAGCTTGCCTCCTTTCGGAAACGAAATAGTTTTTTTATTTTTGTTGCTCGCCTCTAGTTTAGGAGTTAAACTAGTAAATAACCTTCCTACTAGCTGATGTTTTTCGAGGTGACTTTTCTCTGAATTCTTTTACGGTTAGCAAGCCAACCTAGGGCCAATTCCCCCAAAAGAGGCGGGGGGAAAAATAGTATTGTTTTAAATGCACAACTATTACGAAAAACGAAATGAGAAAACTATACTAGGGCGCTGAACCGGTTCGGTAATATTTCCCCGCCTGTTATATTAAAAGAAAATGAAATGAGTTAATGGAGTGTTTGCTGATTATATTGTATTATTAGAGTTTATATTTTTTAAGTTTAAGACTTGATCATTTGAATGTTTGTGTTAGTTATAACGCTTATCATATTTTTATATTAACTTTGTTATGTGGGAAACCTGTCCAGGGTGCAATGGCATTTCCTCTTCAGGTTTGTCAACAAGGTTAATTGGCGATAGGACAATTGTTAAATTGATGCTTGATGGCTGTTTATGAGGACTTAATACCTACCTGCGTAATGTCGACTGAGAAAATGCTCGGAAAAAAAACTTCAATCGGGAATGCCCACGGTGTAAAGGGGGGGAAGGGGGGTTTCTCACGTCGCGGTCATCATCGTATTTGTCATCGCTCGTTGTGTCATTGTCATCGTTGTCGGGAAGGTCGTCAAGAGAAGGATGAAGTGTCCCCGACGACGATTGCCGGAGCTCGTTCTTAGTTCTGGGAGTAATAAAACTTCGCTTATATACTAGCTGATGTTTGCGAGGCGGACTTTTTGTCTTGAATCGCCTTTTACGATTAGCAGAGCCATGCTCTGGACCAATTCTAACCCGGGGCCCCGACGGGGGTGAATAGAAATGTTCCTAGTTACTTGACACATGGCTCGCCCCACTTGTCTAACATCAACTTTAGCGTTTCTTTCACTAAATTGCAAATGTAGTTTTTAATAATTGTATGGGTACCTAAGATCGTAGTGATATACTTGTTTATGAAAGTCCACTCTGTATAATAAGTAGAAACAAGTTTCAAGGGACTGAGATGCGATGTGTTGCTTATAGTACACTTACCTTCATATCTGAAACACAATTAATTAAATCACCGACACGTGCGCTATACTTAACAATTACCACAGCAATAATACCAGTCTCCGAAATTGGGAAAAAATTTAATTAATAAGTAACGACCCGGCGCCTCCACCAACAATGCTATTCTTATGGAGTTTCAACTTTTCTCGCCCCTACCGGCACCTCCACCAAATGCCTATCACAATCTCTATTTTATTCATTTGTTTATGCCCGGGAAAACGGTAATTTTTACTTCATTATGGTAGAATTACGACTGTGATGTGCATTTAATTCCAAATACAAAAACCCACTCAGTCACAGAGCTAATTAAAACCGACCAAGCCAACATGCAGGCGCCGACACATCGACGAGAGAACATTGACCAACTATAGAGACAAGCATATTTAAGTAGGTAACACCGATCAACAAGCGGACACGATTGCAGCCCGCGGACAGACCCAGAATCAACAAGGCTTATTCGGAACAACCTTAGAATTTATTATGTGCCTTATTGCTAGGACGGCTCCAAAGTCACCGTTTACAAATTCCTAAGCCAAGAACAGATGAAAGTCTAAATCAGAAGAAAAAACTCTTGCCTAGAGCGGGAATCGAACCCTGGACCCACTTGCACTGGAAGCAGAGACGTTAACCCCCAAGACAACGACCTTTGGCAGTTCGTGTGAAAGAGCACAAGAGCAATGTTACCCAGCACAAAGTACACTCATCAAAAATAGCAGAACACGTTTATGAAAACCACCATTTCATCAATTGGGACAACCCCTTTTGCTTTATGTCCCTGAAAGCAATCGAGATAAAAGGAAGTTTAAGGAAGTTTGCTTCATGGCTTGTAATTCTAGCATCATGAGTACTCCCAGTGCACATTGTCCACCTATATGGAATATTTTCTGTCCTAGTACATCTAGGCCTTGATCCAATTCAACGTAATGTCTATTTTTATATTGTTAATAACTTGCAATTAACTCATCTTCACCAATTTTTGTGATCTAGGGCAATGTATATTTTATTTTTGTCATGTTTTATTTATTTTCATCAATTGTGTTGGCAGATATGTTACATGGTCAGTTTGTTTATATGGATTGTTGTTAATTTTTCTTTTGTCAACCTTCAGTTTGAAAAAGATTTTTGAATAAAAATCGAAATATCACTAAAAATTTAATAAATATTGATAAAGAACTGTGTTATGTCCAATAAATACTTATTTAAATAATCAATACCTGTTCTTCTAGTTTCTTGTATCTGAGACACACAATAATGTACACCCTCTATGAACATGACAAAATCAATGTCGAAATCAAAATCGATGTCGTCGATCGACAAATCAGAGTGGTGGAAGTTGAAGTTTGAAGTTTATTAGGTCTGAGGGCGCGTCAACCGTCAGGTCATGTTGCGCCTCCTGTGATAATGAAATGAGATGATGTAATGGTGTCTTTGATGATTAGATTGTTTTCTAAGTGTATATATAACAAAATAAAATGATGATGATGATAGTAATAGCAAAACAAAAATTATTAATGTGAATACAAAATAAAGAAATTAAAGAAATGTGTGTGATGTGAACTAAATTTTGTTACATAGATTACTTTGGATGAGAAATCTAAAACGTTTGAGCTAGGATCAGTTCTTTATGGTTTATGGCTTATGACAACTGCATTAAAGTAAGTTTTTGTTTATGTTTGTATGTCCCAAAAAACCGAGGTTTTTTAACTTTTTTTCAGGAAAATGTTTTTCAGGGGGGAAAACTCTAGTATCCAGCCAGGTGGACTGGTGGAGGGAGGTAATGTGTTGGATTTTGGGGAAATTCCAAAGGTTGTTTAATGCAAAAGAGTGGCATTATTACACGCAAGAACTTGAGGAGGTTTGCAAGGGGTGGCAATGACGGGATCGAAAAAGGGGAGAAGTCAAGGCTTTAAAACTGGGTTTTTCAATGATGTCCCAGACAGGGGGAATGGGGTGGATCAGGGTTTTCAGGACGGGGGGTTTTTTGGTTTTGGGGGGGGAGATGAAAACGGGGGTTTGGTTTGGGTTTGTTAATACATCAGCATAAAAAAGGGTTTCCCCCGTCATAAAAAGTTACAAGGGGGGTCTTACGAGTCGGATTGGTTTTTCCCTTTTGAAGTCGCGGGTGCTGGTTTATGCCGGTGAGGGTCCTGGACCTGGATTGGCTCCTTCAGGAAATAGGGGCACTTTCCCGTACGGGCGCAGGGGGGATTCTCCACAGTTTATGATGTTTTCCTTTTGGTGTGCCCCCCCTGAGGGCCTGGACCTGGAAATTTGGCTCCTTCAGGAACTAGGACACTTCCTGTTTCGACGCAGGGTGGGATTCCCCCCACAGTTTATGCATGTTGCTGGTTTTTTACAGGCCCCCCCAGTTCCTTTTTTGAGGAGAAAATGCCCAAGACTGCAACTCTAGATGACGACGACAACAGGAAAATTTTGGACACTTCCTGTACGACGCAGGGGGGGATTTTTTCCACAGTTTATGCATGTTTTTTGGTTTTTTTAAAGGCACAGTTCCCTTTTTAGGAGAACGTCCAACCAAAACTTGCAACTCTAGATGAAAGACGGAAAAACAGGAACTAGGGGCACTTCCGGTACGACGCAGGGTGGATTCTCCACAGTTGGGTGCATGTTTTGGGGCTTTTTCAGGCACAGTTTCCCCTTTTTGAGGGGAGGGAAAGTGCACAAGACTGCAACTCTAGAGACGACGACAAAAAGGAACTAGGGCACTTCCTGGACGACGCAGGGGGGGTTCTCCACAGTTGATGCATGTTGCTGGGGGATGGGGCCTGGTGGAGGGCCCTGGACCTGGATTCGGCTCCTTCAGGAAATAGGGCACTTCCCCGTACGGGCGCAGGGGGATTTTCCACAGTTTATGCATGTTTCTGGTGAAGCCGGTGAGGGCCCTGGAAACCCGGATTTCGGCTCCTTCAGGAAAATAAAGGGGATTTTGTAAGAGCCGGGTGGGGTTCTCCACGTTGGGGCATGTTGCTGGTGAGCCGGGGGGAGGGCCCTGGGCCTGGAAATTTGGCCCCCTTCAGGAAAATAGGGGACTTCCTGGAAAGACGCAGGGGGGGATTTCCACCCGTTGGATGTTTTTGCTGGTTTTTTACAGGCACCGGGTTTCCCTTTTTAGGAGAACGTTTCCCCAAGGGCTGCAACTTAGGGTGACGACCCACAACAGGAAAATTTGGGCACTTCCTGTACGACGCGGGGGGGATTCTCCAAGGTTTTATGCTGGTTTCTGGTGATGCCGGTGAGGGCCCCCCGGACCCCGGATTCGGCCCCCTTCAGGAACTAGGGCACTTCCGTACGAGAAGGGGTTGGGGTTCTCCACAGTTGATGCATGTTGCTGGTGAAGCCCGGTTTAGGGCCCTGGACCTGGGTTGGCTCCTTTAGGAAAAATAGGACACTTCCGGGACGACGCAGGGTGGGGGTTCTTCCCCAAATTTATGCATTTGCTGGTGATGCGGTGAGGGGGCCCCCCACCTTTTGGGTCGGCTCCTTTAGGAACTTTGGGGGCCCCTTCCTGTAGACGCAGGGTGGGATTTTTCCAACCCGTTGATGCCCGGGGGGCTGGTGAGGGCCGGGGAGGGCCCCCGGAAACCCGGGTTTGGTCCTTCAGGAACTAGGGCACTTTCCCGTACCGGGAGGGGGGATTCTCCAAAGTTGTGCATGTTTTCTGGTGATGCGGTGACGGGCCCTTGGGCCTGGATTCGGCTCCCTTTAGGAAAATCAAGGGGACTTCCTGTACGACGCGGGTGGGGTTTTTCCACAGGGTTTATTTCATGTTGCTGGTTCTTTTTCAGGCCAGTTCCCCTTTGAGGAGAAAGTGCACAAGGGCTGCCCAAATCTAGAAAAACGACGACAACAGGGGAAATAGGGCACTTCCTGTAGGGCGCAGGGGTGGGATTTCCCAGTTGATGCAAAGTTGTGGTGATGCCGGTGAGGGCCCCGGACCTGGATTGGCTCCTTTTAGGAAACTAGGGGGACTTTTTCCCGTACGACGCAGGGTGGGGGTTCCACAGGGGGGGTGCATGTTGGCCCGGTGATGCCGGTGAGGGGCCCCGGACCTGGATTCGGGTCCTTAGGAAAAATAGGGGGACTTCCTGTACGGGCGCAAAGGGGGGGATTCTCCCCCCCGTTGATTTCATGTTGGGGGGGATGCCGGGGGGGGGGCCCTGGGCCCGGATTCGGTCCTTCAGGGAATCAGGGGCACTTCCTGTACGGGCGGCCCGGGTGGGATTCTCCACAGGTTTATGAAAGTTGCTGGTTCCTTTTCAGGGCAGTTTCCCTTTTGAGGAGAAAAGGGCACAAGAATGAAAATTAGGGTGACGACGACAACAGGAACTGGGACATTCCCGTACGACGCCCGGGGGGGGATTCTCCACAGTTGGGTGCATGTTGGGTGGTGATGCCCGGTTTAGGGCCCCGGACCTGGATTCGGCCCTTCAGGAACTCAGGGCACTTCCCCCCGTGACCACGCAGGGGGGATTCTCCACAGTTGATGCAGTTGCTGGTGATGCCCGGGGAGGGCCCCGGACCTGGAATTTTGGCCCCTTTAGGAAATCAGGGGGACTTTCCCGTTTCGACCCCAAAGGTGGGCTTCCCCCAGTTGATGCATGTTGCTGGTGATGCCGGTGAAGGCCCTGGGGGGGGGCCCCGGGAAATTTGGCTCCTTCAGGAAATAGGCCATTCCCGTACGACGAAAGGGGGGGATTTCCACAGTTGATGCCTTTTTGGTGATGCCGGGTGGGGGGCCCGGACCTGGATTTTGGCCCCCCTTCAGGAACTCAGGGCACTTCCTGTAAAGACGCAGGGTGGGGTTCTCCCCAGTTTATGAAAGTTGCTGGGTTTATGCCGGGTGAGGGCCCCCGGACCTGGTTCGGCTCCTTCAGGAAAATCAGGGCATTTCCGTACGGGCGCAGGGGGGATTTCCCCCAGTTTATGCATGTTGCTGGGGATGCCGGGGGAGGGCCCTGGACCTGGATTCGGTTTCTTAAGGGGAAATCAGCGGGAAATTCCTGTACGACGCAGGGTGGGATTTTCCAAGTTGATGCATGTGTGGTGTGCCGGTGAGGCCCCGGGCCGGATTCGGCTCCTTCAGGAAAAATCAGGGGACTTTCCGGGACGGGGCAGGGGGGGGTTTTCCACAGTTTTATGCATGTTGCTTTTGGTTTATGCCCGGGGACGGCCCTGGACCTGGATTCGGCTCCTTCAGGAACTAGGGGCATTCCGTACGGGCGCAGGGGGGATTCTCCCAGTTGAGATTTTTGATGGTGATTTTCCGGTGAGGGCCCTGGGCCTGGATTTTTTGCTCCCTTCAAACTAGGGCACTTCCTGTACGACGGGAGGGTGGGAAATTTTTTTCACAGGTTTATTTTCATGTTGCTGGTGATGGGGTGAGGGCCCCCGGACCTGGATTTTGCCTCCCTTTAGGAACCGAGGGCATTCCTGTACACGCGGGGGGGATTCTCCACAGTTGGCCCTGTTTCTGGTGAGGGCCGGGGAGGGCCCTGGGCCTGGATTCGGCTCCTTTTAGAACTAGGGGGATTCCTGTACGACGCCCGGGTGGGAAATTTTCCTCAGTTGATGGCAGGTTTCCCCGGTGATGCCCGGGGAGGGGCCCCGGAAATTTGGGTTCGGCTCCTTAGGAACCCCCAGGGCATTCCCCCGTACGACGCCCGGGGGGGATTCTCCACCGGGGTTTATGCGTTTTTTGCGTTTTTTTTTACAGGGCAAGTTTTCCTTTTTGAGGAGAACGTGCACCCAAAACTGAAAACCAGAGACGACGACAACAGGGAATAGGGGATTCCCGTACGAAGCAGGGGGGGATTCTCCCAGTTGATGCCCTGTTTTCTGGTTCTTTTTTCAGGCACCAAATTCCCTTTTTGAGGAGAACGTGCACAAGGGGCTGCAACCCCTGATACGACGGGCAAAAGGAACTAGGGCACTTCCTGTACGACGCAGGGTGGATTTTTCCAAGTTTTTAGCGTGTTGCTGGTTTATGCCGGTGAAAGGGGGGGGACCGGGATTCGGTCCCTTAGGAACTAGGGCATTCTGTACGACGCAGGGTGGGATTCTCCACAGGTTTATTTCGTGTTTCTGGTTCCCTTTTTCAGGGGACAGTTCCTTTCCCGAGGAGAAAAGTGCACAAGAAATGCCCAAATCCCGATGACGAGAAAAAAAGGAACTAGGGCACTTTTCCCGTACGGGCGCAGGGGGGGGGATTCTCCAAGTTGTGCGGGTTTTGGTGATGCCGGTGAGGGCCTGGACCTGGATTCGGCTCCTTCAGGAACTCAGGGAAATTTTCCCGTAACGAGGCAGGGTGGGATTCTCACAGTTGAGCGTTGCTGGTTCTTTTACAGGACAGTTCCTTTCTGGGGAGAACGTGCACAAACTGCAAAATTAGATGGCGACGACAACAGGAAATAGGGGGAAAATTCCCTGGGACGGGCGCCCGGGGGATTTCCACAGTTGATGCGTGTTGTGGTGATTTCCGGGGGGGGGCCCTGGACCTGGGTTCGGCCCTTTTTGGAAAAATAGGGCACTTTCCCGTACGACGCCCCGGGGGGGGGGATTCTCCACAGTTTATGCGTGTTGCTGGTTTTTTACAGGCACAAATTCCTTTCGAGGAGAACGTGCCCCAAGGAAGGGAACTCTAGATGACGACGACAACAGGAAAAAAGGGCACTTTTCCCGTACCCACGCCCCCCGGGGGGGATTCTCCCCAGTTTATGCAGGGTTTCTGGTTTTTTTTTACAGGAACAGTTTTCCCTTTTTGAGGAGAAAGTGCACAAGACTGCAACTCTAATGACGGGGCGACAACGGAACTAGGGCCAAATTCCTGTACGAGCAGGGTGGGGTTCTCCCAGTTGATGCATTTTGTGGGGATGCCCGGGGAGGGGCCCCCGGGAAACCCGGATTCGGTTTCCCTTTAGGAACTCAGGGGATTTCCTTTTACGACGGGGGGTGGGATTCTCCACAGTTGATTTCATTTTGCTGGGGTTTTTTTTACAGGGACAGTTTCCCTTTTTTTAGGGGAACGTGCACCAAAAACTGAACTCTGTTTAGCCCAAACAGGAATAGGGCACTTCCCGTACGGGCGCAGGGTGGGATTTTCCCAAAAGTTTTATGCAGGTTTCTGGTTTTTTTACCCGGCACAGTTTCCCTTTTTGAGGAGAAAAGTTTCAAAAAGATGCAACTCTAGAGACCCCCCCCCCCCGACAAAAGGAATAAAGGGCACTTTCCCGTAAGACGCCCGGGTGGGGTTCTCCACAGTTTAGCATGTTGCTGGTTCTTTTTCAGGGACAGTTCCTTCCTGAGGAGAAAAGTGCACAAAACTGCAAACCCCTAGATGGGCGACGACAACAGGAAAAAAAAGGGCACTTCCCGTACGACGCAAGGGGGGGATTCCCAAAAAGTTGATGCATGTTGCTGGTTTTTTTGACAGGCACCCGTTCCCTTTTGAGGAGAACGTGCACAAGGGGCTGCAACTCTAATGACGAAAGACAACAGGAATAGGAAAATTCCTGTTTCGAAAGCAGGGTGGGGTTCTCCACCCGTTTTATTCATGGGTTTCTGGTTTTTCTACATCACAGTTCCTTTTTGAGGAGAACGTTTCACAAGAACCACTCTAGATGACGACGACAACAGGAACTAGGGCCCCCTTCCTGTACGCGCAGGGGGATTTTTCCCCAGTTGATGCATTTTGGGGGGTTCCCCTTTTTAAAGGCCCCCAGTTCCGTTCTGAGGAGAACGTGCACAAGACTGCAACTCTAGATGACGACGACAACAGGAACTAGGACACTTCCTGTACGACGCAGGGTGGGATTCTCCACAGTTGATGCATGTTGCTGGTTCTTTACAGGCACAGTTCCTTTCTGAGGAGAACGTGCACAAGACTGCATCTCTAGATGACGATGACAATATGAACTTTTGATTGGATTAATTTGATTAAGGGCGCGTCACTCGTTATGTCAAAACGCACCACTCTAGCCTAGGGCATATGGGGAGAAGGAGCTCATGCTGGTCAGAACCAGCCACGGGTATAAGGGGACGAATGGGGGGCTCCAACGTCGCGGTCGTCATCATCTTTGACATCGTTCGTTATGTCATTGTTATCGTCGTCGAGGAAGTCATGAAAGGTGGACGACGACGACGTGAGAAACTAGGGCGCTTCAACCGATTAGGTCATATTGCGCCGCCTGTGAATGAAAGTAAATGAGAAGAGTAAATGCAGGTATGTTTGATGATTAGATTGTTTTCTAAGTGTATAAATAACAATATAAAATGATATTGATGAAAGAAATAGCAAAATAAAAGTTATGTATGTGAATGAAAATAATGAAAATAAAGAAATGTGTATGATGTGAATTAAATTTTGTTAAATAGATTACTATGGATGAGAAATTTAGAAAGTTTGTCGCCGTAATCATATGATAGAAGTTCTTCATATGATTGGGAGAGATCAAATTGCATGCGCAAGGCATCATATTTGGTACATTCTGCTAGCATATGATGTACGGTTAAAGGTACATCACATGTGTCACATATGGGAATAACCTTTTCTCTGGTTAAGAGATATCCGTGAGTAAGGCGTGTGTGGCCTATACGAAGTCTAGACAATACCACCTCTTCTCTACGTGAGAGTCGAGATGTAGGTGGACGAATTTTATTAGTCAATGTGGGCATCACACTACGCAATTTGTTATTTTGCAACACATCCCAAGATGCTTGTCGCAAATCCAACAATCTTTGCTTGAATCCACTCTTGACATCTGGAACGGGAACTAGATTGAAGTCAACGTCACGACGCTGGGAAGCTTCTTTAGCAGCCCGATCAGCGTGTCATTCACTCTCTATGCCCACGTGTCCAGGTATCCAGCAAAACTCTATTATATATCCCTTAGAGGTTAGTTTTTTCTAAATAGAATTGGATGTCTTGTACTAAATGATGACTAGAATACATGTGTTTTATAGCTTGAAGTGAACTTAAGGTATCTAAACACAAAAGGTATTCTCCACAACGACAACGTAGAATGTATTTAAGAGCTTCACGGATGGCGAATAACTCTGCAGTGAAAACTGAACACACGTCGCTTAGCCTGAAACGTTCAGTTAAGGTGGAGCAATAAAAGACATTTCCAACCTTGTTGTCAAGTTTGGGGGAATCAGTGAATACCAAAGTAAACTTTTGAAGTTCATGGTGAATTTTCTAAAGTTTATTTTTGAATACACTATCTGCAAGTAGAATTTTTATCAAATCGACAAAGGGCGAATATAATAATCTGCTCAGGGCCCGGATCCACAGAAGGGGAGATTCAGATTTTGGTGGTTTCTCAATTCTCCCGCACGTCATGATGTTAACTGTGGATTCCACCAATCACAGACAATAGCTCCGCTACACTTCTACATAAAAGGATCCATTATCGGAGATTTATCGACTTGTATGGGATTTATTTCTCCCAATATTCTCCTAACAAAACACCTACTATCATACTAGGGGTTTTGGTTGGGAAAATGCATTTTTAAGAAAATGGCGGCAACAAATCCATCTCATGATTAAATAAGCGTTTTGTTATTGAAATATATTGTTTACATGATGGTTATCATAAACACATGAAAACTGCTTGTAGTAGTTATTGTTTATGTATTCTTATCAATAACATAGAGATAGGGCCCAGCCTAAGGTTGACATAATGATATGCGCTAGCCTAGGACTAGCCTAGGCTTGCACGTTCACGCCTACCTCTATCCATCTCGATGAAGGACTAGTCCGTAGCAGGTCACTAGGGCATGACTAAGGGTAAATCTAGACCCTGGTATCCAAGGAGTTTAGAAGTCATTATTAAATATGTACATATGCACATTTAACCGCTGCTAAACAAAATATGAAACAATTAAGCATCAATCGCAAACAAAAACAAAACACTAACATTGTAAGGTCACAGCCTTCTAACGTCGGACTCTTTGTTGTCGTTTACCGGTGCTTGCGTCTGTGATTGGTTGAATCCCGTTTTACATCATGACTTGCGGGGGATTTGAGAAACCACCAAAATCTGAATCTCCACTTTTGGGGATCCGGGCCCAGCTGGTGCAAACCAGGGTGGGTTATTGCTGAAAACATAATTTAAAGCTTTTAGCATATTAAATCCTTTTAGTTTACATTTTTTTTGTTTATTTGTATTAAAGACGCTTTAACCGGTAGGTCATAGTGCACCACTCTAGCCTAGGGGAAATGAGGAGGAGAGCCCCATGCTGCTCTGAACCAGCCACGGGTAATAGAAGGAAGGGGGGTTTCTCAAGTCGCGATCGTCATCGTCTTTGTTATCGTTCGTGGTGTCATTGTCATCGTCGCTGGGAGGTCGTCAAGGGAAAGGGAAGGTCAATGTCCTCGATGACGACTGCCAGAGCTTGCTTCTTGATTAGATATTTCCTTAATTACTAGCTGATATTTGTGAAATGGGTTTTTTCTCTTTCCTCGAATTTTCCGACTATCAGAGTTATGCCATTGTGGCTGGGCCAAAACTATCTAGAAACCAAGGCTAAGGCGCCAAAAGAAGAAGTAATTCGCCAACCAACCTTTACGCGCTAATGTTACAATAAATCAATGAAAATGGCTCGCTGAGACTGGCGGGAAGACGACTTCAGTCGCTCAGCTTTCAGGTTTATCCGGATAAACAGTTAACAACCTCAATATCATAATTTACAATAACGTTAATAAAGGTTTAATATATGATATCCAATTTTCTTACTTTAAGATTAGTTCATAGGTTTTGAATAACAAAATCGAGAATTCTCCATAATTTCTTAATTTTAGTGAACTACAGGAATTTATTTCAAGCGCGGTGATTTTTTAACTAAAGTTTTTGTACCAAATATCCTCAAGTAACAATGGAAACTTCGGGTTACTCCCCAAAGTCATCAAAGAACGTGAGCAACTAGGACTAATCAACCGGTTGGTTAATTTTGCACCGCCTGAGATATAGAAAGTTAATAAAATGAGATTGTGGTGTGTTTGATGTTTATATTGATTTCTTAGTGTGTGTAAATTATTATATATGCATATAGGAAAATAAATAAATGGTGATGATAGTAATAGCAAAACAAAAACAATGTCTGCATGAAAATAAATACACAAATTAAATGTGAATCGTGGGAATTAAATTTGTTATTTTGCATTATGATAAAAGTTCTTCGTATGGTTGGGATAGATGAAATTGCGTAAGCAAGACAACATATTTGATACATTCTGCTAACATTTACTATGATGTACGGTAAAGGTACATCACATGTTTTTATGTGGGACGAACCTATCGTCCTTTTCGAACCTATCCGAATTCTGAACAAAAACCACCTCTTCTCTTAGTGAGAGTCGAGACGAAGCAGGACGAATTTTATCAGTCAGTGTGGGCATCACACTGCGCAATCTGTTATTTTTTGCACCACATCTCAAGATGCTTGTCCTAAATCCAACAATCGTTGCTTGTATACATACACTCTTGACATCTGGAACGGGAACTTGATTGGAATCAACGTCGCGGCGCAGCGAATCTGCCTCAGCAGCCGAATCAGCGTGTTCTTTTTCCCATGCCCAAGTGTCTAGGTATCCAGCAAAACCCTATGATGGAACCCCTTGAGTTAAGATTAGCTATGTTTACATGCAGGATTCAATTCTGCATTGGTATTGGATTGGATTCTGAAGTGAGCATTTACATGTCATGAATTGAACAAGGGATTCGATCCGTTTTCAATACCAAACTAATGCAATCTAGCGGTATCTTGTGTGTATGCTGTGCACTCGATCCAATACTCAAAACTGTTTAATTGCTTGTTTTCGATACCATATTTCAATCCAATCCCAGCTTGTGGGGGATTGGATCCAACCGATCCGATCCAAGTTCTAAGTGGTTACATGGATGTTTGAGAGGTAGGATCGTATTCAATACCGTATTGAATCCTCCATGTAAACATAGCTATTATCTAAATAGAATTGATTGTCTTGACGTACCAAATGATGACTTAAACACATGAGTTTTATAGCTTGAAGTGAACTCTTTTTATCTGAAGACTGGATTTGGATTAAAGATTAAGGACGCGTCAACCGTTAGGTCATAATGCACCACTCTAACCTAGGAGGAGGGGGGGGGGGGAGAGGAGGAGCCCATGCTAGTCAGAACCATCCACGGGTAAGGGGAGGAAGGGGGTTCTCACGTCGCGGTCGTCATTGTCTTCGTCATCGTTCGTGCTGTCATTGTTGTCATCGTCGTCTAGGGATCGTCAAGGGAAGGGGGCAAGTTCCCCGACGACGATTGCCAGAGCTCGCCTCTATTTTCAAAATGTTTAATACTACCCTTCATACTGGCTGATGTTTTCGAGGTGGACTTTATCTCTTGAATCGCCTTTTACGATTAGCAGAGCCATGCTCTGGGCCAATTCTACCAAAGGTATTCTCTACAACGACAATGTTGAATGTATTTAAGAACTTTGCGGATGGCGAATAACTCTGCTGTGAAAACTGAGCACTTGTCACTTAGCCTGAAGCGCTCAGTAAAGGTGGAGCATTTTGGTTTATTTGCACCACTCTAGTCTAAGGGGGTTGGGGGGAGGAGGGGCCATGCTGGTCAGAACCAGCCATGGGTAAGGGGAAGAAGGGGGGTTTATCACTTCGCGGTCGTCATCGTCTTTGTCATCGTTCGTTGTGTCATTGTCATCGTCGCCAAGGGGTTGTCAAGGAAAGGGGACAAAGTCCCCGACGACGATTGCCAGAGCTCGCCTCTAGTTTCGGGGAGTAAGATACTCCGCTCTTTCTAGCTGATGTTTGCGAGGTAGTCTTTTTCTCTTGAATCGCCTTTTACGATAAATGCAGAGCCATGCACTGGGCCAACTCTACCCCGGGCCCAGCAAACTTGTTCTAAATCTTTTATCCATCGGTGCCCACGTTGGAAGAGTAGCCGTCGACGGCTCTTGCGAGAACCGTTCATTTCACATCTTTGGTTACTCTCGGACACCCTATCAACCAGACGGCCAGGCGTTTCTGGAGCCGGGTACCTGACGGAGCAGCGTTACATCCATGACACGTGTAGTCTGCACGACTTGGAGCAAGTGCTCGCTACAGGTTTCAGGGAGTACAGTCCCCTATATACTCCAGTACTTAAACAGCAATCCAGGAGAGGAGAAACCAGGAGCCGTCAAAGTCCAACTCGCAACCATCTTGTGGTTTGGCCCGTGAGTAGAGGAGTTTCACTCCCTGAAACTAATGGCGAGCTCTGGGTCGCCGTCGGGGAAACTTTCCCCTTTCCCGTTGACGACCTCCCCGACGGCGACGACAATGACAACACGGATGGATGATGATACAGACGAAGACGACCACGACGTGAAAGAACCCTGCATCCCAATTATAACGCTTGTGGCTGGTTCTGACCACCACAGGCCAGTCTATTACGCGTCCGCCCGCGTCTCCCTTACGTTCCTCCCCTTGGAAATAAGTGGTGGTTACTCACACTTATAGAAATTGTTTTCTCTTGGAGGCGCGAATTATCTTAGCTGTTAAAGCTCCCTAAAACTACCAATACTATAATACTTATACTAATGACAACGTAAGAAACTAGGGCGCTTCAACCGATTAGGTCACAATGCGTTACCAGTGATATTGTTAGATAATGTAATAAGATTATGGTGTTATTTACTACAATTCAGAGATTAAAATGTACTAGTCCTGATGGTCTAGTGGTTAAGACGCCTGCCTGGAATGCGGGAGACCCGTGATTCAAATCCCGGTTGGGGCGGAATTTTTTGATTTCTTAATTGTAGTAAAAAATAACAATTACACCTACGGCAGTGTTACCCAACTAATCAAATCGAGACAAAGAAAATGATGATGTTCAGTGAATTTAATTTTTAAATGATAAGTAATTATTTTATATACCCTAGGAAGGCTGCCCACGAATATTTATGAAAGATATAAAATATTCTTTTTCTTCTTGCTTAGTTCCTTTTAAGTAAGAAGTAACTTAACTTTTCAAAGTTCCTTTTTTGGGAGAACGTGCCCTTGATGCATACCCGAAATCCGACGACGACAACAGGAACTAGACCATATTGCCCGGCGAGTGATATTTTACGTTAAAACATTCTATTTGTTGTCTGTTGTTTTATAATTCGGGACTATAATTCAGACACACCCATATAAAGGAGGGGTCCATTCAGGTCAGATCCAGCCACGGGTAAAAGAGGAAAAGGGAGGTTGTTACGTCGTGGTCGATATCGTATTTGTCATCGTTAGTTTTATATATATAGATATATACATCTGGAGGCTCTCTCTCAACTATCTGTCTAGTCATCTAAATCTGTTTTCCTAGATGGCTGTGTTTTAATTATTGTCATCTTGTACTTTGTTATTCCATTTTGTTTTTGTTTTATAACCTTGATAAAGCTAGGTGAAACCCTAGTGAAACGTCGGTAATAAAATATTATTTTATTATAAATCATCACACGCAGTTTTACCTCATGATGTTTGATGTTGTTTGATGTTTATTAGGTTTAAGGGCGCGTCAACCGTTAGGTCATATTGCGCCACCTGTGATAATGAAGTTTTTTAGTTAGTTTATAACTATATATTTTCCAAAGGGGAGGAACGTAAGGGGTGACGTAGGGAGACGCGGGGTGGACAGGCTTGTGCTGGTCAGAACCAGCCACAAGCAAGGGGAGGGCTTGGGAGTAGGCGGCCGGGGGCAAGGGTTCGGGGCGGGAGCTTGGCCGGGGTCGGGTCGGGGGGGCCTGTGGTCTGTGGCGAAATCAGACCGGGCTCAGGCAAAGGACAGAGGGAAAGGGAGGGTACGGGGAGGGCAGGGATTGGTGGTTCCCCCACGTCGTGGTCGTCTTCGTCTGTGTCATCGTCCGTGTTGTCATTGTCGTCGTCGTCGGGGAGGTTGTCAAGGGGAAGGGGGCAAGTTCCCCGACGACGATTGCCAGAGCTCGCCTCTATTTTCGGGGAGTAAAATACTACCCTTCATACTAGCTGATGTTTGCAAGGTGGACTTTTTCTCTTGAATCGCCTTTTACGATTAGCAGAGCCATGCTCTGGGCCAATTCTACCCCGGGCCCAGACGGGTTAGTTTTACCTCAAAACATATATTTTCATATATATATATATATATATATATATATATATATATATGTTTTTACGTAGATTTTCTCGGATATAATGAACAAGGCACCACAGATAAAATAAGCAGACTCCTAAAGAAAAACAACATTGGAACCATCTTTAAAGCTGAACTTAAGATCTCATCAATGCTTAGAAATGTGAAAGATGTGATTCCTCATGAAGCTCATGGAATATACGAAATTCCTTGCGGGTGTTGTGAGAAAACATATATCGGAAGGACGAACCGTAAAATCTCAGCACGTCTGGACGAGCATAGAACTGCAATAAAAAACAGGCAAACTACATCTGCTCTTTTCCAGCACTATTTTGAGAAGGAGCACTGGATAGATTTTGCGAACGCAAAGACTGTTGCCAGAGTGGACCATGAAGTATCTCGTATTGTTAGAGAAGCCGTCGAAATGGAGAAACGACCGCATAACTTAAACATACGAGATGATGCGAAAAGACTAGCACCCACCTGGAAACTGGCGCTACGCGATAGCCATGTGGTGCCGATAATACCCCCAGTTGCCACGGAAAATGTAGTTCCTCCAGCTAGAGTGGATAGGAGAAGAAAGAAGCCACCTGAAGCTCCACCTACCAAACGCCTGTTAAGGTCATCGCAAAGATCTTAAATGTAATGCTGAGCAGTTGCAGTGACTTGTTTTGTCTTTTATATGATTTGTTATTGTCTTGTTTGTTTACTCAATGTTTTTTAATTTGTATGTCGTTACCTTGAGAATGGGCAGGGAGAACTGTTCGAAACGTTGGTAATAAAACTTATTTAACTCGGAAACTCGAAAGAATTTCATTATGTCATATATATATATATATATATATATATATATATATATATATTATATATATATATATATATATATAATCAACGTGGATAGAGAGTCAACAGCTTACCTGAGATGTAGAGGTGGCTGCCATAGTTGAACACAGATATATATATATATATATATATATACATATATATATGCAGACATTGTATTTTCGGGTAGTCCGTGTGGTTTTATTATTAGTTCCAACGTTTCGGGCAGTTCTCCCTGCCCATCTTCAAGGAAATTTAAAACATAAAACAATATCAAAACAAACAAAACCTTACTTCTTAACAAACACTGCAACTGGATACAAAGACAAAACCAAAAAGCTTAGAAAACATAGGTACTAATGACAACATATTATGAACATCCAGATATTTTAAAAACTGTGAAGACATCAACACATTCTATTACTTTTTAGATGACCTCAGCGTACGAGTAGATGGCTCAAGGGGTTCTTGTTGTGTTTTCTTCCTCTTGTCAACTCTTGTTGTCGGAGGTGCACGGCCTAAAAACATGTCCACAGGGAGAGCTTTTGGTTGAATATGACAGCCACTACACGGACACGGACTACCCGAAGAGACTTTCACGGATTGAATATGCAGACATTGTATTTACCTTAGCCAAAGTGGAACATGAAGTGCCCCGTATCGTAAGATAGGCGGTGGAGATGGAGAAACGGAAACACAACATGAACACACGGGACGATGCTAAAAGACTTCCAGCCACATGGAAACATGTTTTGCAAGGCTCTTCAATCTCCATAGTAAACTTAATGTTGACGTGGATACTATTAAGATGGTCAAGGAATTTATCTAGAAGTTCTCTTGAATATGGCCAAATACTGAAAATGTCATCAACGTACCTCAACCACAACAAAGGTATACGACCTTAAGGTGCTGTATCTAGGGCACAAATTTCCAGATCTGTCATGAACAAGTTTGCGATCACCGGCGACGGCGGGGAACCTATTGGAGCACCCTGATGATGACATTTTCAGTATTTGGCCATATTCAAGAGAACTTCTAGATAAATTCCTTGACCATCTGAATAATATCCACGTCAACATTAAGTTTACTATGGAGATTGAAGAGAACAACAGTCTTGCATTTTTAGATGTACTAGTTAGTAAACGATCAGATGGATCGTTGGGACACACTGTCTATCGGAAGCCCACACATACTAACCGCTACCTAAACGCACAATCACATCACTCGCCAGCCCAAATTAGATCTGTGGCAAACACCCTGGCGTTTCGATCAAAATCAATTGCTGACAAGGATAGTTTAAATGTTGAGATGCATAACCTTAAGGACGCTCTTCTCCGGAATGGATTTTCTACTGTAAGCATATATAATGCATTTAATCGTGTACCCAATAAAACGCAAGCGAATGTTGATGATGAAACTGTGAAGCCACGAAAAGTAGCATTTTTGCCCTACATGAGAGGCACTACTGATCGAGTTAGCAAGATCTTGTCTGGGCATGAGGTGAAAACTGTATTCCTACCACACAGGAAGGTTAGTTCATTTTTAAGATCACCAAAGGACGCCATACCATTGGAAAGCCATGGTGTGTACGAAATTCCCTGCGGATCATGTGAAAAAACGTATGTGGGGCAGACTGGAAGAAAAATCTCTCAACGTCGACAGGAACACTTACTCTCAGTAGAAAGGAATGAACCAAGATCAGCTCTTGCACAACACGTGGCAGATCAGGGACATGCTATTAATTTTGAGGGTACAAGAGTTATTGCTTCTACGGACCGTATTCATTCCAGGATTATAAGGAAAGCAATAGAAATTGAGAAAAGGCCTCATAGTTTAAACAAAAGGGATGATGGAAAACGCCTACCTCAGACTTGGAAGTCCATCATAAACCTTTGCCATAAACCAAGAACATTAACGCATACTCCTCCTCCTCCTCCTGCTACTCCTCCTGCTGTAAGTCTACGACCCGTAACAAGAAGTCAGACTAACCATACTTGTCAAAATATTCCCAAAACCGTGTTACCTTCCACAAGTCAAGGTCCAAGGACAAGAAGTCAAGCAAGAAATCATCCCACAAGTTCTGGTCAAGCAGACTAGCCTACTTCATCTAATCAATAACATGACATGTTTTTCTAATCTCTTTCCACATGTTATAATATTCCTGTTAGTTAACTTCTTTGCATTGCCTTGTTTATTTTGTTTGTTTTATGTTATTATTGTGTTTTTGTTTTCGTTTCCCTCTTGAAGTGTTTTTGTATTTTAGTTTTTTGCTCGAGTTGCTTTACTGTCTTTGACAAAGATTGGTGAAATCCAATCGAAACGTCTGATTGAATAAACAATATACGTGGTAAACCGAAAGAATTAAAATTAATTATTTAAAGATGGTAACATATATATATGTATATATATATGAATGAATGAATGAATATATACGTGGCATTGAAACCGAAAAACCGATTACATTAATACATATCGGCCACGAAAACCTTCAAAAACATATATATATATATATTTTGGTTCATTTCGTTTAAAAGCGCGTCAACTGTGAGTTATAATTATCTACTCTATACTAGGGGATGTGGGAGCTAAAAATCACATGTTGGTCAGCACCAGCTACGTGTTTAGGGTGAGGAAAGTTTTTAAATAGGCATTGTCGTCTTCGGCGTCGAGGCGGTCGTCAAGGGAAGGGAGAAAGCCAGAACAAGCATCTAGTTTCGGGGAGACATAAATTACCACACTTACCAGCTCATTTTTGTAAAATAGCCTTTTTCTCTTTCCTCGCCTTTCACGTTTGGCAGATAAATGCTCTAGGTCTTGTTCTACCCCAGACCCAACCAGTGGTCTTTCTCTTATGTAACTATTGCCTATACCTTGTGTCGACCCAAGTAACACTCTGTCTATCATCCAAGTGAAAGGGAACCGGTGGTTTTGTGCACAATACAAATGTAAATAATCCCCATTACCTGTAATGGCCTGTCCATCTTGACCCGTATTGACAGTTTCAAACCACATGGACCTCTTTGGAATCTGGTACTATAGCTGTATAGAACGTCCCCTTTTATGAAACTGTGTGTCCACTAATTTGCTAGTACATGAAGATTCAGAAGTGGTTGTGTTTTACATTAGTTTCAACAAAGAAGGCGGGAGGCTCAATACAACTTGCGTCTTTTCAGTTTGATGATTGACAGAGTGTTACTTGGGTCGACACAAGGTATAAGTTATAGGCTACACAAAATAAAATGAAAGAGATCATTGTTTTGTTTTGTTTTTGTTTATTCGGATTAAGGTCAAATTGCACCTCCTGCGATAATGTAGTTTATTAGTTAGTAAACAAGTTCACAACATTTTTCAAAAGGGATGCACGTATGGGGTGACAGGGAGGGACGCGGGGGGGACAGGGCTGTTCTGGCTAGAACCAGGCACAAACAAGGCAAGGAAGGGGAGGTCGTCGGGGAAAGTGGCCGGGGTCGTGTCAGGGAAGGTTCTGTGGTCTGTGAAACATTAGGCAGGGCTCAGGCAAAGGAAAGTATGCCAGGGCAGGGGTTAGTGGTTCCAAACGACGTGGTCGTGTTCATCTGTGTGTCATCGCCCGTGTTGTCATCGTCGTCGCCGTCGTCCGGGAGGAAGTCAAAGAGAAGGGGAAAGTTCCCAGACGATGAAAGCCACAGCTAGCGTTTAGATTCCGGTAGGGAAAGGAAAGGAAGCTTGTCACTCAGCGGTCGTCATCGTCTTTGGCATCGTTCCTTGTGTCATTCTCATCGTCATCGTGGAGGTTGTCAACGGAAAGACCAGAGCTCGCCTCTAGTTGCGGGAAGTTTTATATACTCCTCTTTTATGTTTTCGAGGTGGACTTTTTCTTTTTCCACGCCTTTTAAGAGTAGCCGAGGCTGCTTTGGCATATATTCTAGCCCGGACCCAGACGGGGTCATGGGAGTATACGTGAATATATGGCGTATACGTAAAAATATATATAAATACCTCATGCAATATACCTTACCCAAATGCAGGATATACGATGTAGTGTGACACTAACACCCGTATCTGCCTCTACCCTTGTCACAAATGAACAATTAACATAATGTCAAGACAAATAATAAAACATAACATTATTTTGCAAATACAGCAATCATCACCAGTCACGACTGACAAATGTTATAAGAAACGTGCTTAAAACACATTTTCCGTCATGGAACTGCATTGGCGGAAATTCGAGCAAGAGGTAAGACGACGTGAGAAACTAGGGTGCTTCAACTGGTTAGGTCATTTTGCGTTCCCTTTGATAGTATATGTTAGTAAAATTAAAATATGGTGTGTTGAATTACAAATTTTTTGGGTGGGATCTTTGTATTTATAATGTTGACAAACAATTATGATATGAATACCCGGTGATTTTTTTGTTTTATTTGGATTAAGGACGCGTCAACCATTAGGTAATAATACACCACTCTAGTCTAGGGGATATAGGGAGGAGGGGCCATGCTGGTCAGAACCAGCCATGGGTAAGAGGAAGAAGCGGTGTTTCCCACGTCGCGGTCGTCAGCGTCTTTGTCATCGTTCGTTGTGTCATTGCCATAATCGTCGGGGAGGTCGTCCATGGGAAGGGTAGGAGTCCCCGACGACGATTGCCAGAGCTCACCTCTAGTTTCGGGGAGAAATATACTCCCCTGTTTCTGACTGTTGTTTGCGAGGTGGTGTAGTTCTCTTGAATCGCCTTTTACGATTATCATTATGCTCTGTTTGGTTTATTTGGATTAAGGACGCGTCTACCGTTAGGTCATAATGCACCACTCTAGCCCAGGGTATATGGGGAGGAGGGGCCCATGCTGGTCAGAACCAGCCACGGGCAAGGGGAGGAAGGGGGGTTTCTCACGTCGCGGTCGTCATCGTCTTTCTCATCGTTCTTTGTGTCATTGTCATCGTCGCCGGGGGGTCGTCAAGGGAAGGAGGCAAGGTCCCGGACGACGATTGCAAGAGCTCGCCTCTAGTTTCGGGGAGTAAGATACTCCGCTCTTACTAGCTGATGTTTCCGGGGTGGACTTTTTCTCTTGAATCGCCTTTTACGATTAGCAGAGCCATGCTCTGGGCCAATTCTACCCCGGGCCCAGTGCTTATTCCTTATTTTTAAGTTGATGTTTACTAGATGGACGTTTTTATATCGCCTTTTTCGATAAGTAAAGCGGATCTCTATGCAAAATCACAGAGTTGTTGTTGTTTATTAGGTTTAAGGGCGCGTCAACCGTTAGGTCCTTTTGCGCCGCCTGTGATAATGTACGTTAAGAAAATGAATTTAATGTGCGTTTGATATTATATTGATTTTCAAAATAATGAAGAAAAATAAAATTAAAGAGATGGGTGTGTTGGCATAAGAAATAAAACTTATTTAAATAAGAAAATTAAAATATGTGTTTTATGTTAAATATGTTTAGCTTAAGAAATTATGTTTCAAATGAAATTCAAAAATCCTTGACGATGTCATCATAATTTGATAGTTTTTTCTGTTATTGTGTGAGACCATCATCCGTTAGGTCAAAGAATAATAATAAGAGGAAAATCCAATGCTGGCCAGCACCCGCCACGGGTAGGCCTAATGGTAGCGGAAAAGGGGGAGGGGCGGCTCTGACGACGATCATCTCTAGTTTCAGGTAGTAGCCTACTCCCCTAATTGCTTGCTGATGTTGAAGAAATGGACTTTATCTCATTCCTCGACTTGAACGATTTGCAGAGACAAATTTTACCCTGGGCCTAGACAAGGGCTATATTTTTAAACATTATTTGTATATTGTAATTGTGTTTTATTGTGAAATCATATACATTTTGGTTTAACGTTGGTAGTAACGAAGTGACCTAGGTTCTCTTCTCCTATCCTCTTTGACATTTTACTGAGTGTATGTGATGGACAATATAAGTCATATAAATAATATATACTTTCTAGAAATACATTGTGAAGACATATGAGAACAAAATGTAAACATACGACGACTAAAGAAACTAGTACACTCATAAGATTGTATTGCACAGCCTGTGATAATTAAGTTAAAAAATTAAATTTATATGTTATTCCTGTGTTTCAATTTTTTGGATGAAGAGCGCGTCAACCGTAAAGTGCCGCGCACAATTGGCATAGCATAAGCGTAGCGCAACGCAAGCGCAACGTAAGCGCAACACAAGGAAAAATGCGTGCACAATTGTCATAACGGAAGCGAGGCGTAAAGAAACTACAAGGCTGTGCAAAGTTTTAGATGGCTCGTGATCACATAACTACACGTCAACTTTTTGTTTGAGATTACGTCTTTGAAACCATTTGCAGTAGCCTATTATCATAGAGATGCGGATCTTGCCTTACATACATAGTTAACAGCTCGTCGCTAGACGTCGACTCAACTTCATACTCGATAATGACGTCGTCTTCCGTGAGTTCGTCCATGATTAATAATTTTACACTGACACAAACAACAATTGTTGTGAATTTGATTTAACTGAAAAAAGGCGTTTGTGTTGAGTCTTGTTGTTTCTGGATTCCTATTGGTCACTCATGAGTGAACGCAAGCGCAAGCGTAATAAATATAAAATATAACCAGCTCTTGTCATGTGCTTCCGCGCCTATGCTATGCTTACGTGAATTGGGTGTTTAAGCAGCCAGGTGCACTTGTTTATATTTCTTACGTTGCGCTTCGCTTATGCTATGCCCATTGTGCGCCGCACTTTAGGTAATAATTCGCCACTCAAGCATATTAGATTTGTGGAGGAGGCTCACGCAAGTAGGTTAGGGTTGTGGAATGGTTGGGGGGGGGGTTGTCACATCGTGGTCGTCATGGTCCTAGTCATTGTTCGTGTTGTCATTGTCGTCTTCGTTTTGAAGGTCATCTAGTAAGAAGGGAGTGGTTCCTGACAACGACTGCAGGGAAAGACTGTAAATAGCCTATAAATTGGTTACTTTAGAACATTTCTAATAAAGCTCGTCAATCGTTAATGCATGAGCTCCACGCTATCCTAGTAGTACAGGTTGTTCAACGACGGATCCCAAATAAAACGGCAAAAAATGGTAGGAAGGTTTCACATAGCAAAAATGTTCATAAGGTCAAAGAAAAGCGATACAGAAGGGGAGCCACGAAAAATGTCCCTTACAATTCAAAATGGCGGCCATGAAAGAATAGGCCTATTATTTAACTTTTTTGAGTTTAAAAATACGGTAAATGATGTAAGGAACGTGCCACTTGGCAAAAATATTCGTAAGATGTTAAAAATGGTTTACAGTGGGGGAGCCATGAAAAGTCAACTTTACGATTCAAAATGGCCGCCATTTTTTGAAAAATATGTATTATTTTCCTTTTTTGAATATAAACATACTGCAAATAATGATAAAAAGGTGCCACTTAGCACTAGGCTCTTCTTAAGATTATCTTAAAAGTTTACAGAGGGGGAGCCAAGAACAACATCTCTTACAATTCAAAATGGCGGCCATGAATGACAAGGTGTATCAATTATCTTCTAATTTTTAATGTAAAAAGACGGCAAATAATGAAAGGAAGGTGTCCATTGGCAAAACATTTCTTGAGATGTCAAAGAAGGTTAACAGAGGGGGAGCCAAACAAAATATCCCTTACGATCCAAAATGGCCGCCACGAATAACAATTGCGTACCTTATTTGTCTCCAATTTCGAATGTTAACAGACGGTAAATAATGATAGGAAGCTAGGTGCCACTTGGCAAAAGTACTCTCAAAATATTGTGCATGGTTTACAGTGGGGGAGCCAAGAAAAATCTCACTTACGATTCAAAATGGTCGCCATGATTGAAAATGTGTATTGTTTCCTATTTTGAATGTGAACATACGGCAAATGATAAAAATGGGCCACTTGGCCAAAACATTTTTAAGGTGTTGTATATGGTTTCCAGTGGAGAAGCCAAGCAAAATATCCCTTACAATTCAAAATGGCCGCCGTGATTGAAAATGTGTATTGTTTCCTTTATTCCCATGATCACATTCAAATTTAATTTAACCTACTTCCTTCTTAATAATAAGATATTATATTGAAATAAAACATCTATGTCGATTTCTAATAACGTGGACATTTGAGCACTTCTTCCTTACTTCTTTGTTGCATTTTGAATTGACGTTGTTTATTATGTCTTCATCCTCAGGAATACTGAAATAGGAGACAATAATATATAAAGTGCTGAACATAGGTGTAACGAGATGAATAACCATCCAGAAATTAAACAGATTTATATATTTATCCTTAAACTTTTTTAAGTCTATAATAACTTTCTTAAACTGGGTTTACCTAATACCTGGTGTTGCAGCAGTTCAGTCGGCAGTTGAACATAGCAATGTACAGGGAAAGCTGGCATCTTTGCATGAGCATCGTGTGATGCTTCCTTTCTTACACGAGCACTTGACAAGCTCTCTGCAGCAGTCCCATATCTCCGGCAGTCTAGACCATTTTGGATGTCAAACTCAACCATTCAAGAACCATCCCCATTCTTTCGCTGATGAAGAAATTGGCGTTAAAGTATCAGCACTTCCTCAAAGATGTCCTCCTTGATAAGCAGCACGCTGAATGTGAAGCTGCAGTGCGTCTTGAGTGGGAGGAAGACTGTCAACACTTTTGTTCCTCGACGTGAAAAGGATTTTCCTTGCTTTATTGACGTTTCCTACATCCGTGTGTCCACCGTACAAAAGAATAACATTCCGTTCTTAGACGTCTTAAATGGTTTTGGAAACGTTCCGCAACGGACAGGAAATTTCATGAAAAGCTGGTGTGACATCATCGAAAGATTTCCATACTTTCCAAGCTGTTTTATTGCCCTTTTGGGAGAAGGAGGATACGGTGTTGCATCCCGCAAAGAAATGGAAACTTCTCAATGCTGTCGATTTTGCTTCCCCAAGAGCGCGAGCTATTTCGTGTGCCGATATATATCTTTGTTTCTTCCCTACTCCAAAGCAAACCCACAAATATAACAGCCCCACAGCCATGAGTTTGTAGAAGAATGAGCCAGCGAGTATGACTATGTCTGTATCCATAGTGTAAATAAGAACTCTCTTTCCTCCAGACTTGGCCGCATCCATCAGGTGAGCAATGATGCGGCCATCAGCCTCATCAAGAAATTCACATGAAATACCAGTAATGGCGGCCTCAGCTTTTTGAGATGATACGATAATTGATCCCACGTTGGTCACAATTTCTGCAAAATCAAACTGTGTAGCAGCGTGATTTGCGAGAATGGAAAACAGCTCCTGCTTGTTTGTGGCATTGTGAAGAAAGTCGTTCCATTTTCCAGGTAATGGTGAAGTAACAAGAACAAAAACAAGTACAAAACAAGAATGAAATCTCCTGTCGGTTGCAGAACGTTTCCAAAACCATTCAAGACGTCTTAGAACGTTATATTGTACGACGCACACACGGATGTAGGAAAAGTCAATGAAGCAAGGAAAATCCTTTTCACGTCGAGGAACAAAAGTGTTGACAGTCTTCCTCCCATTCAAGACGCACTGCAGCTTCACATTCAGCGTGATGCTTATCAAGGAAGACATCTTTGGGAAATCGACATAGATGTTTTATTTCATTATAATATCTTATTATTGAGAAGGAAGTAGGTTAAATTAAATTTGAATGTGATCATAGGAATAAAGGAAACAATACACATTTTCAATCACGGCGGCCATTTTGAATTGTAAGGGATATTTTTCTTGGCTCCTCCACTGGAAACCATATACAACACCTTAAAAATGTTTTGGCCAAGTGGCCCATTTTTATCATTTGCCGTATGTTCACATTCAAAATAGGAAACAATACACATTTTCAATCATGGCGACCATTTTGAATCGTAAGTGAGATTTTTCTTGGCTCCCCCACTGTAAACCATGCACAATATTTTGAGAGTACTTTTGCCAAGTGGCACCTAGCTTCCTATCATTATTTACCGTCTGTTAACATTCGAAATTGGAGACTAATAAGGTACGCGCAATTGTTATTCGTGGCGGCCATTTTGGATCGTAAGGGATATTTTGCTTGGCTCCCCCTCTGTTAACCTTATTTGACATATCAAGAAATGTTTTGCCAATGGACACCTTCCTATCATTATTTGCTGTCTTTTTACATTAAAAATTAGAAGATAATTGATACACCTTGTCATTCATGGCCGCCATTTTGAATTGTAAGAGATGTTGTTCTTGGCTCCCCCTCTGTAAACTTTTAAGATAATCTTAAGAAGAGCCTAGTGCTAAGTGGCACCTTTTTATCATTATTTGCAGTACGTTTATATTCAAAAAAGGAAAATAATACATATTTTTCAAAACTGGCGGCCATTTTGAATCGTAAGGTTGACTTTTCATGGCTCCCCCACTGTAAACCATTTTTAACATCTTACGAATATTTTTGCCTAGTGGCACGTTCCTAACATCATTAACCGTATTTTTATACTCAAAAAAGTTAAATAATAGGCCTATTCTTTCATGGCCGCCATTTTGAATCGTAAGGGACATTTTTCGTGGCTCCCCTTCTGTATCGCTTTTCTTTGACCTTATGAACATTTTTGCCAAGTGAAACCTTCCTACCATTTTTTGCCGTTTTATTTTGTGAACAGCTCAGACTATAGGGGATGTAGGGAGGACACAACCGTGCTGGTCAGAACCAGCCACAGGCAAGGAGGGGGTGGCAACGCTGTAATTGACAATCAAGGGTAACTGAGGATTTACATTTTAAGTGAAGAAAGAATATCTAGTTCGTAAATAAAACTATACAATGTTCACAGCGTTCTGCCCTCTCACAGGATGACAATTATAATAAATCTGGTACTTTATGTGCGTCCATGATGTATGATTATTGAGACGGATAAAATAATTGTGGTTAGTTAGCACGACAAGAGAATGTAGGGCGCTTCAACCAGGTTAGTCATATTGCACTGCATTTGATATTGCAAGTTAATAAATTGAATGTGTTGATTTTATATATTTTTACGTGAAGATGTGATTAATTAAGTTTAAGGAAGCGTCAGCCTTGAGGTCCTAATGCGCCCCTCTAGCCAAGGAGTTGTGGTTAGGAAAGTCGCTTGCTGGTCAGAACAAGTCTGCAAGGGTAAGGGGAGGGGAGGAGTGTCGCATTCGTCCAGATAAGTATCCCAAGTCGACGAAATGCGAGAGCTCGCCTGCATCTTCGGCTTATATAATTGTTGGGGACGTCAACCGAAAGACCTTAATGCGCCACTCTATCCAACGGGATGTCGTGAGATAAGACCTGTGCTGGTCCGAACCTGCAGTCACGGGTAGAGGAGGGAGAAAGGGGGTTCTCACGTTGTAGTCGTCATCGTCTTTGTCATCGTTCGCGTTGTCATAGTCGTCGTCATCGGGGAGTTCGTCCACGGGTAGGGGATGTGTCATCGACGACGATTGCCAGAGCTTCCTTCCAGTATCGGGGAGTATACTACGTCATACTAGCTGATCATTGCAAGATGGACTTTTTCTCTCTCCTCGCATTGTACGATTAGCAGAGCCTCACATCCAGAGTAGCCGCAACTTTGCTGAAGTATATAGCGACTTGCGGACGAAAGATTACTGACGCATCTCCGACGACGACGCGAGGAACTAGGGTGCTTCAACCGGTTAGGTCATATTGTGCCGCCTGTGATCATGAAAGTTGTAAAGATTTGTTAATGGTGTGTTTGATGATAAAATTGTTTTCTTAATGTATGCATAACAAAATAAAATAATAATGGTGATAGCAAAACAAAGTTATTTATTTTTAAAAAAAATCTAAGAAATGTGTATTTGATGTGAAATACATTTTTTAAATATATTACTTTGGATGAGAAATTAAGAAAGTTTGTCGCCGTTATCATATGATATAAGTTCTTCATATGATTAGGAATGATCAAATTGCGTGCGCAAGGCATCATATTTGGTACATTCTGCTAGCATATTATGATGAACGGTTAAAGGTGACATGTGACACATATGGGAATAACCTTTTCTCTGGCTAAAAGATATCCGTGAGTAAGACGTGTGTGGCCTATTCGAATTCTAGGCAATACCACCTCTTCTCTACATAAGAGTCGAGACGTAGGTAGACGAATTTTATTAGTCAGTGTGAGCATAACACTACGCAATTTGTTATTTTGCACCACATCCCAAGATGCTTTCGCAAATTCAAAGAGCGTTGCTTGAATCCACTCTTGACATCTGGAACGGGAACTAGATTGAAATCAACGTCGCGACGCTGGGAAGCTTCCTTAGCAGCCCACTCAGCGTGTTTGTTTCCCTCTATGCCCACGTGTCCAGTTATCCAGCAAAACTCTATTATATTATAGATAGAGATTTTTTTTTCGTAAAAAGAATTTAATGTCTTGTACCAAATGATGACTTGAATACATGAGTGTTATAACTTTAAGAAATCTTAAAGGGGTATTTAACAGCTAAACTCAAAAAAATATTTCATTCAGGCTAACTAGTAATGAATTTAGCAAATAACAGAAAAATTATTGGGGCCACCATTTCCTCCCAAAAAATTGTCAAACATGACATTTTTCGAGCTAGGTCCCATCGGCAAAAATCCCCCATAAAATATAACATGGGGACGATCTTTATGCCCCGTGACCTTGGAGGATTTTGATCCAAAAAAATATTGGCCATGATTGACGTACTCTACAGCCTTTTCTGTAAATTGACTGTATTTGTTTTTGTAATTTGGGCAAGTAGTTTGGTCAAAATATGCTGAATACCAAGATGGGGTGCTATTTTGGAATGCATATTTTTGCGTGTTTGAGGGTATATTTGGGCACAGTTTAAAGACACGATGTAAAAATTGGGCATTTTAGATTGGTACTATGCTCTTGTATCTATGTGGACCAAAAAAGAAGCCGATTAAAGCCGATTTGAGAAATTTCCCAAAACACCAATTTTCTCAAATTTCTGGATCAAAAAATTGGAAAAATCGTGTTAAATCACAGTTACAAGATATAATTTTTAAAACTGTCATTTTAGTGTAGTATTATGCTATAGAATAGATCATGTGGTAAAAAATATTTTTTTGGGTTAAAATCCCCTTTAAGATATCTGACGACGACGACGTGAGACGACGTGAGAAACTAGGGCGCTTCAACCGGTTAGGTCATATTGCGCCGCCTGTGAATGAAAGGAAATGAGAAGAGTGAATGCAGGTATGTTTGATGATTAGATTGTTTTCTAAGTGTATAAATAACAAAATAAATTGATGATGAAGAAAGTAATAGCAAAATAAAAGTTATGTATGTAAATGAAAATAAAGAAAAGAAACAAATGTGTAAGATGTGAATTAAATTTTGTTAAATAGATTACAATGGATGAGAAATTTAGAAAGTTTGTCGCCGTTATCATATGATAGAAGTTCTTCATATGATTGGGAGAGATCAAATTGCGTGCGCAATGCATCATATTTGGCACATTCTGCTAGCATATGATGCACGGTTAAAGGTACATCACATGTGTCACATATGGGACAAAAGGTTGGCAGTTGCGAATGTTTGTGAAAAACAATTTTTGAGGCGAACAATAATTGGACAAAATAAACTTTTAAATAACAATGATAAGGCATACCGGGACTTAGTGAACTTAATGGACTTAAAATTTAATTGAAGGTAAGATCGACATCGGCTTCGCATGAACGATCACTTGAACGGTTGAGCCCTCGACATTTAAACCTCACTGCCCAGCAACACAATTTCTTGGTAAATATACATATAATCAATCACGTATTGATTTTATTGCTCTAAAATCATTTTCCGGCCACTCACACAAATACGAGATGACAAAATATTTCGCATCCGGTGGCTGGGGCCCTGCTCCAGACCCCTACTGTGCTTATTAATGTACGTTACCAGTATAGTTGCTTCCCTACCTATTTACCTCACCGCACGCCACTGCTTCTTATACAGCTGATGTTGGCGAGATTTTTTTTAGTTAATTTGGATTAAGGAAGCGTCAACCGTTAAGTCATAATGCACCACTCTAACCTAGGGGGGGGGGGGGGGTTTATTTGGATAATGGACGCGTCAACCGTTAGGTCATAATGCACCACTCTAGCCTAGGAGGGATATTGGGAAGAGGAGCCCATGCTGGTCAGAACCAGCCACGGGAAAGGGGTGAAATGTGGGGGGGGTTCACACGTCGCGGTTGTCATTGTCTTTGTTATCGTTCGTGGTGTCATTGTCTTTGTCATCGTCACCGGGGGGTCATCAAGGGAAGGGGGCAAGATCCACGACGACGATTGTTAGAGCTCGCCTCTATTTTCGGGGAGTAAAATACTTCCCTTCATACTAGCTGATGTTTGCGAAGTGGACCTTTTCTCTTAAATCGCCTTTTAAAATTAGCGGAGCCATGGTCTGAGCTAATTCTACCCCAGGCCCAGACGAATGAAACCTTAGGGGAGGGGGGATGATGGGCCCATACTGGTCAGAACCAGCCAAGGGTTATGGGAGGAAATGGGGTTCACACGTCGCGGTCGTCATTGTCTTCGTCATCGTTCGTTGTGTCATCGTCGTTGAAGGGTCGTTAAGGGAAGGGGGCAAGGTCCCCGACGACGATTGCCAGAGCTCGCCTCTAGTGTCGGGGAGTAAGATACTCCGCTCTTTCTAGCTGATGTTTGCGAGATGGACTTCTTCTCTTGAATCGCCTTTTACGATTAACAGAGCCATGCTCTGGGCCAATTCTACCCCGGGCCCAGACGGGGGAAAACTAGTTATAGAAATTAGTTATAGAAATTATGCTCTAAACGATAAATTTAAACCACCTTGTCGACGTTATCATCATTTTGATAAAGTTTTTAATGTAATTGGGAGAGAACAAATTTGTGCGCTTTAAACATTATAAATTAATATATTCTACTAATTAAAATAAATAACACAAACACTTGATGTACGTGCTGGTCAGATCCAGCCAGAGGTGGGTATGTCATGGTCTATGTCATCGTCTATGTCATCGTCTATGTCATTGTTTATGTCGTCGTTTGTGTTTTAATGCTCGTTGCCGTCAGGGAAGTCGTATAAGGAAGGGTGAGGGGTCCCCGAGAACGACCGCCAGAGCTCGCCTCTAGTGTCTGAGGCGACACTCCTAAATGCTTGGTGATGTTTGCGAAATGGACTTTATCTCTCTTTCCTAATCTTTTAATTGTGAATAGCGGAGATATTTTGCACTGAACAATTCTAACCCGGTTCCTGAAGGTTTAATTTTAATTTTATGTACATTACTCCGGATTCGATGACGAAAACTTGAGAAATTTTGGCACTTCAACCAGTAAGGTCATTTTACGCCGCCTGTGATATTGAAAGTTAATTAAATGAGTTTATGGTGTGTTTGATGATAATATTTGGAGTCTATGTGTATAAAATAAAATGATTATATTTGTATTGAATGTTTGCAACCAATATGAATACATGGCGCTAAATTCTATCCTGTGCCCAGAAGAGGCAGAACCATATGTTGTTGTTTCTGTTTCTTCTAGCGGTGGTGAGAACCCTTCCGCTGGGCAGAACCATAGATACTACTAACTAAGTATATGTTTAATTTTCGTTAGTTTTAAGGTGCGCCAACCGATAGGTTACTGTAAGCTACTGTGAACTAAGAGATGTGTGGACAGACCCATGCTGGAGAGATAACTAAAAGTGAGGAGGGTAATTACGAAGTTCATCATGTTTAAGGGCGCGTCAACTGTTAGTTCATATTGCGCCTCCATCTTAGTAACAATGTTGTTTATTAGTTAGATAATAAGTACATAATACATTTTTTCAAAAGGGTGGAACGTAAGGGGTGACGTAGGGGAACGCCGGGTAAACAGGCCTGTGCTGCTCCTAACCAGCAACAATGGGAATCCACTACGACGTGAGAAACTAGGGCGCTTCAACCGGTTAGGTTCTATTTCACCACCTGTGTTATTGTAAGCTACGAAAATTAATTTGATTGTGAGTTTGATAGTATATTGTTCTCTAAATTTATGAAGGAAAATAAAATTATAGAGTTGAATGTGATAGCAAATGACATAAATTTATTTGTAAAAAAAATTAAATTTGTAAAAATAGGAATTAAGTTAACTTAAAGTATGATGTGATAATGATTTTCAAAAATCTTGTAGACTTTATCATACATAAAATAAATAAATAATTTTTTTTATAGTCTATCCACTGAGTTATATAACTGATTTTTAGTGGGGGACTTTAAATCAAAGCGATTAAGCCAACCCTGCAGGCCCCGACGCAATCGACGAGTGAGCGATAACCAACCAAAGATCGATATTTTTAATAGGAAATATAGCACTCAGTGGTATGGACAGTGCGAACACCCGCGAATCAACGCCAGAATCAACAAGGCCGATTCAGAACAACTCTGAAATTTATTATGTGCTTCGTTGCTAGGACGGCTCCAAAGTCACCGTTTACAAACTCCTAAGACAAGAACTGATGGACTTAAGTCCAAATCAGAAGTTAAAAAACTTCTGACTTTAGCGGGAATCGAACCCTGAACCTTCTGCATTGGAAGCAGATACGCTAACAACAAGACCAACGAGCCACATAATGTGATAGAAGTTCTTCATGTGATTGACAGAGACCATATTTTGGCGCAATAGACATCATAATTTGGTACATTCTACTAACAAATATAAACAAACAATAAACACTTGAAGTATGCGGCTCAGAACCAGCCATTGGTGGGTTAACCTTTTCAATACAACAGTAGGCCATATTGCGCGGCGAGTGATATTAAATGTAAGTCAATGAAAAAGTTGTCTACACGTTTCTATATTGTTTTCTTAGTTTAAAATAATGGTAAAATTATAAATATGCTAAATAAGAGATATTTGATTTAGTTCTGTCAATTTGGCTAACGGGCGCGTTAACCGTGTCATAATGTGCCACTCTACACAGCAAACACTAAAACGTGATTTTCGGTGCTGGTTTGTTACTAATAATGCTAGTTTACTGCCGTGTGCCGGATTCTGTGTGTTCATGATTGCCGTCTCGTCACTGTTCCGTTATCTGTGTTCCCCCTTGCGTTGCATGTACTCTTGTATTACCGGCACAAGATTGTTACAGATGCGGCACTAACATTTCTCTTAGTATTTTTCCCACGTACAGTTTTATACTGCCAGTTGTCAACTAAACAGACACCTCTTCACCGCCGTACAGGCTGCTCTGTGGACAGCAATCCGGAACTCGAATGACATAATATAACTTTTATTATATAAAGAAACCAAAAGACCACCATTTTATCAAGAAACGTGAGAAACTAGGGCGCTTCAACCGGTTAGGTCATATTGCGCCGCCTGTGATAATGAAAGATATGAGATGAGTTAATGGTGTGTTTGATGATAAGATTGTTTTCTAAGTGTATAAATAACAAAATAAATTGATGATGAAAGTAATAGCATTATAAAAGTTATGTGAATGAAAATAAAGAAATTAAAGAAATGTGTATGATGTGCATTTAATTTTGTTAAATAGATTACTATGGATCATCAGGATCAGGAGAGGATCAGGGAAGGTCGGTGGAAGGTATCACCAAAAAGTGATTTTCCACTTGATCAAATAATTATATACTTAATGCCTATTTATGTGTAAAATGCTACTTATTTGAAAGAAATTGGACTGCCCGTTTATATTTTGTGATTTTTTAAATATAAGGTTGTTAGTTTACTTTCTCATCGGATTTATATAGTATATCGCTAAAAAAAAATCTAGCTTCCCTAATTTTTTAATTTTTTAAAACAATATTCTTAAATGTGTGGCTGATGTTGAGGATCCAGATGACCTGACATATGGAGCTAAGCTGTTAACAACATTTTATCAGAATACAATCTGGTAAAGCTTTTTTTCTCCAAATATAAAAAAGGCACAGTTAGTTATTGAAGTGAATTTATATTTTGTTATTATTAATTTTTGGTTTATTTGGATTAAGGTTGTGTCAACTGTAAGGTAATAATGCTCGACTTTAACCCAGGGGATGTTGGTAGGAAAACCACACGCTGATAAGCACCAGCCACGGGTATAGGGAGAGAAAAAGGTGATATTTACACGTCATTGCCGTTGTCGTTGTCGTCGTCGTCGAGGTAAGGGGAAGGGTTCCCAGACGACGACTGCCAGATCTCGCCTTTAGTATAGGAGAGAATAACTTATATTCTACACTAATTACCGACTGATGTTTGCGAAATGGCTTTTCACTATTCTCGCCTTTTTCGATTGTTAGATAGAGCCATGCTCTGTGCCAAATTTTACCCCGGACCAAGAATGTTGTTGTTATTGTTGTAAGTGTCTAAGTTTTACAAAGATTATTATCTAAGCTAAAGGCGATAAGGTCGCGTCAACCGTGTAATCATAGTCGACGCCGTCTTAGAGGTCAAGGTGTCCACAACGATGACCTTCAGTGCTCGCGTGATTGATATATTAACAGTGGATACCAACAGACTAGAACGACTTGAGAAAATTAAGCGCTTTTTTTGGTATAGTTGGATTAAGAACGCGTCAACCGTTAGGTCATAATGCACCACTCTAGCCTAGGATATGGTGTAGAGGGGGCCATGCTGGTCAGAACCAGCCACGGGTAAGGTGAGGAAGGTGGGTTTCTCACATCGTCTTTGTCATCGTTCGTTGTGTCATTGTCATCGTCGTCGGGGAAGTCGTCAAGGGAAGGGTAGGTGTCCCCGAAAACGATTGCCAGAGCTCGCCTCTAGTTTCGGGGAGAAATATACTCCCTTCTTACTAGCTGATGTTTGCTAGGTGGACATTTTCTCTTGAATCGCCTTTTACGATTAACAGAGCCATGCTCTGGGCCAATTCTACCCCGGCCCCAGACAGGTGTTGTTTATTTGGATTAAGGGCGCGACAACTGTTTAGGTCATACATTGCGCCGCCTGAGATATTGTCAGTTTATATGAGTTTGCCGTGTTTAATTCATAATATTTTTTAAAGTTAATAAAAGAAAGAAAAATAAAGATTTGAAGGTGATAGCAAACATTAAATTTAATAGCGCGTGAACCCTTGAGTCAAATACGATGACGACGTGAGAAACTGGGGCGCTTTCACCGGCTAGGTCATATTGCGCCGCCTGGGTGAATCAACCGAAAGTCCCTTGCAGGTCGGCACAGCCATGGTTCAGGGGAAGAAAAGGAAGTGGGTTGGTCTCCGATGACGACTGCCATAACTCGCCTCTCGTTTCAGGTAGTACTCTCCAAGTTGCTAGCTAATGTTTTACAGAGGGACGAATGAAGGAACTAATGGCGTTTACCATTGGCCGCACTCAGGTCGCACTAGTGCGCCCTATAGTGCGCACTGGATTGCCACTTGTCTTTTCATTTGTTCAGTTTTGTGATGTTATTCAAGTGGAGGTTGACAACAATGACATCTCTGCACTCGCCGAGTGCATGCCAATGGAAAACGCTATAAGTCAGTTTGGATCCTCTTGGCACATTTAATTAAAGGAATGTTATGGGGAATATAATTAATGTAATTAATAAATACACTTTCGAAATACCTTTTGTGCGGGAACGTGAGTTTAAAACAGTTATTAAAGGCAGACAAATTTGTAACCTACGCATAGCAAAAACCTTTTTCCTTTGCCATCGTCTTAGCCATCGTTCGTGTTGTCATGGTCGTCGTCGACGGGGTGGTCGTAAAGGGAAAACGGAAAGGTCCCCGACGACGAATGACAGTGCTTGCCTTTAGTTTGGTGGAGTAATATTCACCCCTCTTACTAGCTGATGTTTGCGAGGTGGACTTTTTCTCTTGGATCGCCTGTTACGATTAGCAGAGCCATGCTCTGGCCAATCTGGCCCAGACGGGGCCTGATAATCCAATGTTGTCCACAAAACGTCACGTGATAAATTAACTTAAATCGTTTGTTTATGATAATCTTTATTTTAAATTGTATAGCAGCTAAAAGTTACCCTAGTTAACTTTATGAAGAATTATCCAAAGGACGTGAGAAACTAGGGCACTTTAGCCGGGAGACAAATGGTACCGTCTGTGATATTGTCGGTTTCATTTTTAGTTTGCTTGTTTTCTAATTTTAAAAAAATAAATTAATGAAATAATTTTGATTGTGATTGTTATATTGATAATATTTGTGATGTGAAATAAATTTAGGTAAGAAAATTACATCTAATGTGGGTCGATTTTAGCTGCTACAGCCTAATCCCTAGGGGATGTGGGGATGACAGATCCGTTTTTCTTAAGTTAAATTTATTTGTATTGAGTGTGCATCAACTGCTAGGTCATAATGCTCCGGGGTGGAAAATCTCAAGCTGGTCAGAACCAGCCACGGGATGTGACGGTAACGGGATGGTTCCCACGTCGTGGTCGTCATCATCTTTGGAATCGTGCGTGGTGTCATTTTCGTCATCGGGACGGCCGTCGAAATTAGAAGTTTTTCAATTGTTCTTGTCATGAGCTACTCACAATTGAGCATTGACCACTAAACAAACCATTATCAGTGAGATATTTAATTGCATAACGTCACCGCGTGTTGTCTGATCCAGGCGGGGCTGTTACAAGGAATAGGCAAATAGTTTTGGGTTTGGAGTTTATTCGTTAGGTCTTTTTGCTCCACTCTAGCCTAGTCGTTGTAGGTAGGAAAACCACATGCTGGTCATACCAGCCACGGATAGAGAGA
>JAMZAV010003455.1:67500-68528 GCA_024449915.1 Sweltsa coloradensis
AAAACTAACAAGCACATTGTCAGGTTGTAGGTCAAGCTCTCTGATCGACTCAATAAAATCTACAGTGTTATTCAACGTGGTAGGAGATAAGAACCCGATGGGCGTAATTATGTTTAAGAGAAACTTAGACAAGTAGGACGTCGGCGACTCCCTAGAACTGACTATAGGTCTCAGCGGTATACTAGGCTTATGGATTTTTGGTAAACCGTAAAGGTGTGGTGGTTTGCTATGGTGAGGGGTGAGATGAGTTCGAAAAGATGCCGTGATGATGATGATCACCGTTAAATGTGAATAAAACTAAGTTAAAAATTATGCTTTAAATGATAAATTTAAAAACTTCATCGTAGTAATCATTATTTGTTAGAAGTTCTTCATGTGATTGAGAAGTTAAAATTTTTTGCACTATGGACATCAAAAAATTTGGTGCGTTCTACTTATAACATAAATAAACAATTAACACATGATGAACGTGCTGGGGGGTGAGACTCGACGGGCCTCGACTTCCGCGTGGTTTTGAATGTTCCGACAAATCTGATTCCGTCCATAAAGAAACAATTCCGTCATGAGGTAGACTCGAGCCTCGTTTCCGTTAGTCGGAAACGAGTATCCGAAATCGAAAGACTTCCGTCGCCTTGCCGCTGATGCTAGCGCTCTCTATAGTAGTGCATCGAGTCACCGCTAGAATGCGTTAGCAGTCATATAAAAGAAAATCTTTTTTAGCCAATCAGAATCGTCGTTACACAAAAGGGGCGTGATTACCGTTCTCGCGCTCCTTTCAAGTAGGTTGTTCGAATTTTTTAATCTGCTGCAATTTGTTAAAAATGGATTCGAAGAAGATATCGCAACACATCACCGATGAACAAAAGTTGTTAATGGTTCAATTTATAGCCGAACACCCACAGATGGTGAAGAATAAAATTGATAATGATTTCACAAATGCTGACCACCAAAATTTGTGGAAGGAATTGATGAATTTATTGCACGGTTGTGTGGGACCAAGGAAGGCCGTTTGCCAATGGAAGACGGTA
>JAMZAV010003456.1:0-51192 GCA_024449915.1 Sweltsa coloradensis
TTGTCAAGTTTTTTAGGGGGTTTTTTGTCATTTTCTTATTGTAAGTTTGTCGTTTTTTTAGATTTTCATTTTCACAGTTTTGACAGTTTCATTTTGTCAATTTGATACTTTTCGTCAGTTTGATTTTGTTAAATGTCAGATTGTCAATTGCATTTTGTCAGGTGTTAGTTTAGTCATTTTCATATTTGGGAAATTTGTCAATTTGTCAGATTTTCATTTTCATAGTTTGGGCAGTTTCATTTTGATTATTTGCTAGGTTTCGTCAGTTTTGATATTGTAATATTGTCAGTTGTCAATAACATTTTTTCAGTTTGCTCGTTTTAGTCATTTTCAAACTGTCAGTTTTCATTTTACAGTTTCATTTTGTCAATTTGCTAGTTTTCGTCAGTTTCAAATTGTAAGTTTTTCATTTTCACAGTTTCATTTTGTCAATTTGCTAGTTTTCGTCAGTTTGATTTTGTAAGAATGTCAGATTGTATATTGCATTTTGTCAGGTTGTTAGTTTTAGTCATTTACATATTGTTAGCTTGAAATTTTGTCAGTTTTTTATTTTCACAGTTTGACAGTTTCATTTTTGTTAATTTGCTAGGTTTTCGTAAGTTTGATATTGTAATATTCTCAGTTTTTCAAACCATTTTGTCAGTTTGCTTGTTTAAGTCATTTCAAATTGTCCCGTATTTCATTTTCACAGTTTCATTTTGTCAATTTGCTAGTTTTCGTTAGTTTGATTTTGTAATATTGTCAGTTAGTTAATAACCTTTTGTCAATTTGCTTGTTAAGTGATTTTCAAATTTTCATCTTTTCTTTTCCACAGTTTCATTTTTTCAATTTGCTAGTTTGCGTCAGTTTGATTTTTTTAAAAATGTCAGATTGTCAATGCATTTTGTCTGGTTTTTGTTTTTAGTCATTTCATATCGTAAGTTTGTCATTTTGTCAGATTTTCATTTTCACATTTTGGGAGTTTCATTTTGTTAATTGCAGTTTTCGTCAGTTTGATATGTAATATTGTCAGTTTGTCAATAACATTTTGTCAGTTTGCTTGTTTTAGTCATTTTCATATTGTAAGTTTTTTCATTTTCACAGTTTCATTTTTCAATTTGCTAGTTTTCGTCAGTTAGATTTGTAAGAATTTCAGATTATCGATTGCATTTTTTCAGGTTGTTAGTTTTAGTCATTTTCATATTTTAAGTTTGTAATTATGACAGTTTTTCATTTTCACAATATGACAGTTTCATTTTGTTATTTTGCTAGGTTTTCGTCAGTGATATTGAATATTGTCAGTTTGTCAATAACATTTTGTCAGGTTAATAGTTTTAGTCATTTTCATATTGTAAGTTTTTCATTTTCACAGTTTCATTTTGTCAATTTGCTAGTTTTCGTCAGTTTGATTTTGAAAGAATGTCAGATTGTCAATTGCATTTTGTCAGGTTGTTAGCTTTAGTCATTTTGATATTGTAAGTTTGTAATTTTGTCAGTTTTTCATTTTCACAGTTTGACAGTTTCATTTTGTTAATTTGCTAGGTTTTCGTCAGTTTGATATTTTGATATTGTCAGTTTGTCAATAATATTTTGTCAGTTTGCTTGTTTTAGTAATTTTCAAATTGTCAGTTTTTTCAAATTTTTACAGTTTCATTTTGTAAAATTTGCTAGTTTTCGTCAGTTTGATTTTGTAAGAATGTCAGATTGTCAATTGCATTTTAGTCAGGTTGTTAGATTTAGTCATATTCGTGTTGTCAGTTTGTAATTTTGTCAGTTTTTCATTTTCACAGTTTTTAGTTTATTTTTGGAATTTGCTAGGTTTCGTCAGTTTTGATATTGTAATATTGTCAGT
Organism: Sweltsa coloradensis; assembly: GCA_024449915.1. NCBI lineage: Eukaryota > Metazoa > Arthropoda > Insecta > Plecoptera > Chloroperlidae > Sweltsa > Sweltsa coloradensis. Next base: position 1,832 of record JAMZAV010003456.1, read on the forward strand.
TCGTCAATGACATTTTCTCAGTTTTCTTGTTTTAGTCATTTCAAATTTTTAAGTTTTCATTTTCACAGTTTCGTTTTGTCAATTTGCTAGGTTTTCGTCAGTTTGATATTGTAATATTGTCAGTTTGTCAATAACATTTTTGTCAGTTTGCTTGTTTTAGTCATTTTCGAATTATAAGTTTGTCATTTTCACAGTTTCATTTTGTCAATTTGTAGTTTTCGTCAGTTTGATTTGGTAAGAATGTCAGATTGTCAATTGCATTTTGTCAGGTTGTTAGTTTTAGTCATTTTCATTTTGTAATTTTGTCATTTTCACAGTTACATTTTCATTTTCATTTTAGTTATCGTCAGTTCGATTTTGTAAGAATGTCAGATTGTCAATTGCATTTTGTCAGGTAGTTAGTTTTAGTCATTTTCATATTGTCAGTTTTTCATTTTACAGTTTCATTTTGTCAATTTGCTAGGTTTTCGTCAGTTTGATATTGTAATATTGTCAGTTTGTCAATAACATTTTGTCAGTATGCTTGTTTTAGTCATTTTCAAACTGTCAGTTTTTCATTTTACAGTTTCATTTTGTCAATTTGCTAGTTTTTCGTCAGTTTCAAACTGTATGTTTTTCATTTTCACAGTTTCATTTTGTCAATTTGCTAGTTTTCGTCAGTTTCAAATTGTAAGAATGTCAGATGTGTATTGCATTTTTTCAGGTTGTTAGTTTAGTCATTTTCATATTGTTAAACCTTAAATTTATCAGTTTTTTTTTTTCACAGTTTGACAGTTTATTTTGTTAATTTGCTGGTTGTCTCAGTTTGATATTGTAAAATTGTCAGTTTGTCAATAACATTTTGTCAGTTTGCTTGTTTTAGTCATTTTCATATTGTAAGTTTGTAATTATGTCAGTTTTTCATTTTCACAATATGACAGTTTCATTTTGTTATTTTGCTAGGTTTTAGTCAGTTTGATATTGAAATATTGTCAGTTTGTCAATAACATTTTGTCAGTTTGCTTTTCTAGCTTTTCAATTGTCAGTTTTCATTTTCACAGTTTCATTTTGTCAATTTGCTAGTTTTCGTCAGTTTGTTTTTGTAAGAATGTCAGATTGTCAATTGTATTTTGTCAGGTTGTTAGTTTTAGTCATTTTCATATTGAATTGTTTAATTTGTCAGATTTTCATTTTTTCAGTTTCATTTTGTTAATTTGCTAGTTTTGGTCAGTGTGATATTGTAAGATTGTCAGTTGTCAATAACATCTTGTCAGTTTGCCCTTTTTTAAGTCATTTCAAATTGTAAATTTTTCATTTTCACAGTTTCATTTTGTCAATTGGGTAGTTTTCGTCAGTTTTATTTTGTAAGAATGTCAGATTTCAATTGCATTTTGTCAGGGTTGTTAATTTTAGTCATTTTCGTATTGTAAGTTTGTCATTTTTTCAGATTTTTTATTTTCACTGTTGACAGTTTCATTTTGTTAGTTTGGCTAGTTTTCGTCAGTTTGATATTGTAATATTGTCAGTTTGTCAATAACATTTACTCAGGTTAAATGTTTTAGTCATTTTCATATTGTAAGTTTGTAATTTTTACGGTTTTTCATTTTTACAGTTTTAGTTTCATTTTTTGGGATTTGCTAGTTTTCGTCAGTTTTGATATTGTAATATTTTCAGTTTGTCAATGACATTTACTCAGTTTTCTTGTTTTAGTCATTTTCAAATTGTAAGTTTGTCATTTTGTCAGATTCCCTTTTCACATTTTGACAGTTTTATTTTGTTAATTGTAGTTTTCGTCAGTCTGATATTGTATATTTTCTGTTTGTCAATAACATTTACTCAGTTTGCTTGTTAAGTCATTTTCAAATTGTAAGTTTTTTCATTTTCACAGTTTCGTTTTGTCAATTTGCTAGTTATCGTCAGTTGATTTGAAAGAATGTCAGATTGTCAATTGCATTTTGTCAGGTTAATAGTTTTTAGTCATTTTCATATTGTAAGTTTGTAATTTTTACGGTTTTTCATTTTTACAGTTTTTGGTTTCATTTTTGGTATTTGCTAGGTTTTCGTCAGTTTTGATATTGTAATATTGTCAGTTCGTCAATGAACATTTACTCAGTTTGCTTGTTTTAGTCATTTTAAAATTGTCAGTTTTTCATTTTTAGAGTTTCATTTGATAATTTGCTATTTTTGTCAGTTTGATATTGTAATATTGTCAGTTTTGTCAATAAAATTTACTCAGTTTGCCTGTTTAAGTCATTTTCAAATTGTAAGTTTTTTCATTTTCACAGTTTTCGTTTTGTCAATTTGCTAGTTATCGTCAGTTTGATTTTGAAAGAATGTCAGATTGTCAATTGCATTTTGTCAGGTTAATAGTTTTTAGTCATTTTCATATTGTAAGTTTGTAATTTTTACGGTTTCGTTTTGTCAATTTGCTAGTTATCGTCAGTTTGATTTGTAAGAAATTGCAAATTGACAAAATGAAACTTAAAAAAAAATGACAATATTACAATATCAAACTGACGAAAACTAGCAAATTAACAAAATAAAACTGTCAAAATATGAAAATAAATATCTGACAAAATGACAAACTCACAATATGAAAATGACTAAAACTAACAACCTGACAAAATTCAATCGACAATCTGACATTCTTACAAAATCAAACGACGGGAAAAACTAGCAAATTTTACCAAAAAGAAACTTTTGTAAATGAAAAAAGACAATTTGAAAATGGGGCTAAAACAAGGGAAACTGACCAAAAAAAGTTATTGCCAAAAAAGACATTATTACCCAAAATCAAACTGACGAAAAAAAAAATAGCAAATTTAAAAAAAATGAAACTGTCAAATTGTGAAAAAGAAAAAATTTACAAAAAAGAAAAATTTTCAAAAAATGAAAAAACACTAAAAAATAACAACCTGACAATTGCAATTGCAATTTTGACATTCTTACATAAACAAAATGACGAAAACTAGCAAATTTACAAAATGAAAAAAAGTCAAAAGTGAAAAAAAGAAAAACTGACAAAAGACAAACTTTAATATGAAAATGACTAAAAAATAAAAAACCTGACAAAATTTCAATTGACAATTACATTTTGTACAAAAATCAACCCGACGAAAAAATACAAATTTACAAAATGAAATCTTTTTAAAAAGAAAAAACTGCAATTTTTTAAAAAATGACCCAATACAAGCAAAAATGACCAAAATGTTATTGCTACAGACAATATTACAATATCAAACTGACGGGAAAAATAGCAAATTAAAAAAAATAAAACTGTCAAAACCCGGAAAAATGGGAAAATTTTTACAAAATGGGCAAAATCACCCAAAAATTTAAAATGACTAAAAAATAAAAAACCGACCAAAAAGCAACTGACAATCTGACATTTTTACAAAATCAAACTGGCCCAAAACAGCAAATTTACAAAAAGAAACTGGCGAAAATGTGAAAATGAAAATCTGATAAAATGACAAATTACAATCCGAAAAAAGACTTAAACTAACAACCTGACAAAAATGCTTTGGGCAATCTGACATTCTTACAATATCAAAATGACGAAAACTAGCAAATTTACAAAATGAAACGTGAAAAAAAAAAAACTTACAATTTAAAAAAGACTTTAAAAAATTAAAAATGAAAAAAATATTAAATTTACAAAAAGACAATATTCCCCAAAATCAAACTGACGAAAACTAGCAAATTAAAAAAAATGAAACTGGGGGAAAAAGTGAAAAAAGGAAAAAATGACAAAATGACAAAATTACAATATTTAAAATGAATAAAACTAACAACCTGACCAAAAATTTAATTGGGCAATCGGGCATTCTGACAATATCAAACTGACAAAAAATTTCAAATTTAAAAAAAATTAAACTGTCAGATTGTGAAAAAGTTTAAAAATGACAAAATGACAAACTTACAAAATTTAAAAAAGTAAAACTAACAACCTTACAAAATTGCAATTGAAATTGAAAATTCTTTTCAATTTTCAATCTGCGAAAACTAGCAAAATTGACAAAATGAAACTGTGTAAATAAAAAAATTACAATTCAAAAAAACCCAAACTAGCCCAAACCCGAAAAAAATGTTTTGACAAACTGACAATATTACAATATCAAACCCGACCAAAAAATGCAAAAATTAAAAAAAAATGAAATGTCAAACTGTGAAAAAAAGAAAAACTTTATAAAATGACAAAAATTTTAATTTCCCAAAAAGACTAAAAACTCACAAACCCACAAAAAGCCCTTTTTACAATCTACATTCCCTTACAAAAACAAACTGGGCCGGGAAAACTTGCAAATTGACCAAAAATGGGAAAATCAAAATGTGAAAATAAAATCTGGACAAAAATGAACCAAAAATTTCAATGTGAAAATGGGCTTTAAAAAAACAACCCCGACAAAAAAAGCAATTGACCCCTGGAATTCTGGACAAAATCAAACCCGACGAAAACTAGCAAATTAAAAAAAATTAAACTGGCGTTGTGAAAATGTTAAAACAGAAAAAAAATGAAAAAACTTTCAATAAAGAAAAAGACTAAAACTAACAACCTTACAAAATTTCAATTGATAAAATTTACATTTTACAATATCAAACTTACGAAAACTAGCAAATTGGGCAAAAAGTAAAATGGGGGAAAATTAAAAAATTCAAATTTGAAAAAAAACTAAATCTGCAAAAGGGGCAAAAAGTTATTTACAAAAATGAAATATTAATTTCCCAAATTTACAAAACCCAGGGAAATTAAAAAAAATTAAAAATGTCAAACTGTGAAAAAAAGAAAACTGACAAAAATTGACAAACTTACAAAATGTTAATGAATTAAAAATAACAACCTGACAAAATGGATTGACAAACTGGGCCCTTCTTTTTTTTTTTAATATCAAACCCGAAGAAAACAAGAAATTTACCCAAAAAGAAAATGTGAAAATGAAAAACTTACAATTTGAAAATGACTTAAAAAAAGCAAAAATTACAAAATGTTATTTACAAACTAACAATATTTTAATACAAAATGACAATAACTAGCAAATTAACAAAATGAAACTGTAAAAAAAGGGAAAAACTACAAAAATTTTCCCCAAAATTACAATATGAAAAAAAACTAAAAAATAAAAAACCTGACAAAAAAGCAATTGACAAACTGACATTCTAAACCCAAAAACAAAAATGAAGAAAAATAGCAAATTGACAAAAAGAAAAATTTTCAAAAATGGGGAAATTTTTAAAACTGACAAAAAGAAACTTAAAAAAAGAAAATGAATAAAAAAAACCCCCTGACAAAATGCAATTGACAATCTGACATTCTTAAAAAAACCAAACTGAAAGAAAAAAAGCAAATTGGGCAAAAAGAAACTGTGAAAAAAGAAAAATGGGCAATTTTAAAATGACTAAAAAAAAGCAAACTAAAAAAAATTTTATTGCAAACTGACAAATTCAATATCAAAAATGACGGAAAACCTAGCCAAAAAAAACCAAAATTTAAAAAAATCCCCTAAATTGGTTTAAAATGAAAAAATGACAAAATGACAAACTTTCAATATGAAAAAGATTAAAAACTAAAATACCTGACAAAAAAGCAACTGAAAATCTGACTTCTTCAAAACAACTGAGAAAAACTAGCAAATTTACCCCAAAAGGAAATGTGGGAAAATGAAAAAATTAAAAATTAGAAAATGACTTAAAAAAAACAAATTTACCAAAAAATTTTTTTTTACAAAATAACCAAAATTTCAATATCAAAAATTTTAAAAAAAAACTAGCAAATTTAAAAAAATGAAACTGTAAAAATGAAAAAAACGACAAATTGTCAAACTTTCCCAAAATTTAAAGGGGCTAATACTAACAACCTGACAAATGCAATTACAATCCCGACCTTCAAAAAAATCAAAATGACGGGAAAATAGAAATTGACAAAAAGAAAAATGTCAAACTGTTGGGAAAAAGAAAATTGCCAAAAAGGGCCCAAAATTTCAATAAAAAAAATGAAAAAACCCAAAAACCCGCAAAATGCAATTGACAATCTTTAAAATTCCCTTTTTTAAAAAAACCCAAAAAAAAGACGAAAACTAGCAAATTGACAAAATGGGAAAATGTGAAATGAAAAACTGCAAAATTTGGGAAAAAGCTAAAAAAAGCAAAAAAATTACAAAATGTGGGTTGACAAACAGACAATATTACAATATCAGACCCCCGAAAAAATAGCAAATTAACAAAAAAAAACTGTCAAACCCGTGAAAATGAAAATCTGACAAAATGACAAAATTACATTTTTGAAATGACTAAAACTAAAAACCTACCCAAAAGCAACGGGCAAAACTGACATTCTTACAAAATTTAAACTGACGAAAAATAAACAAAAAAACAAAGAAAACTGTGAAAAAGAAAAACTACATTTTAAATGACTAAAACTGGCCCAAATTTAAAAAAAGTTTTTGGGCAAACAGACAAATAATTAAAAAATATCAAAATGACAAAAAATAGCAAAATTTAAAAAAAAAAACTGTCATACAGTGAAAATGAAAAAACTGACAAAATTTACAAACTTACAATATGAAAATGACCCCAAACTAACAACCTGACCCAAAAAGAAATTTACAACTGACATTTTACAATATCCAAAAATGAAAAACACAATTTACAAAAGAAAATGTAAAAAATGAAAAACGTACAATTTGAAAAAAGACTAAAACAAGCAAATGGGCAAAATGTTATTGGGCAAAATGACAATATTACATTACAAACTGACGAAAACAAGCAAATTAACAAATGAAATGTCAAAACTGTGAAAATAAAAAAATACAGAATGGGGCAACCTTTTTGATATGAAAATTTACTAAAACTTACAAACCTGACAAAAAACAATTGAAATCTGACATTTTTACAATATCAAACTGACGAAAACTAGCAAATTAACAAAATGAAACGGGAAACTGTGAAAATCCCAAAAAAATGAGAGAAAAGACAAAATTCAATATGAAAATGACCCAAAAAAATAAACAAACCCGGAAAAAAGCAATTTGGGAATCTGACATTTTACAATACAAACTGACGAAAACTAGCAAATTGGGCAAAATGAAACTGTGAAATGAAAAACCCAAAATTGGGAAATGCTAAAACAAGCAAAATTACAAAATGTTATTTACAAAATGACAATTTTACAATATCAAAATGCGAAAAAACCCAGGAAATTTAAAAAAATGAAAAATGTCAAAATTTTGAAAATGATAAAATTGACAAAAACTCAAAATTACAAAATGAAAAAGACTAAAAAATAACAAACCTGACAAAAACAATTGACATTCTTACAAAACAAACTGACGAAGATTTGCCCAAAATTTACAAAAAAACTGTAAAATGAAAAAAATTAAAAATATGAAAATGACTTTTAAAAAATTGGCAAACTGACAAAAAGTTTTTGACAAACTGACAATATTACAATATCAAACCCGGGCGAAAACCCAAACAAAATTTCCAAAAAGAAAAATGTCCCAAAATGTGAAAATGAAAATCTTACAAAATGACAAACCCTTTCAAAAATGAAAATTACTAAAACTAACAACCTTAGAAAAACCAATTTACAATTGACAATTTTTTACAAATATCAAACTGACGAAAACGCAAAAATTTACAAAGGGAAAATGTGGGAAAAGAAAAAACTTACAATTTGAAAAAAAGACCCAAAACAAGGCCAAAAAATGACAAAAAAGTTTTTTGACAAACTGACAATAAATTTCAATAAACAAAACTGGGCCCCAAAAAATAGCAAATTAAACCAAAAGAAACTGTAAATAAAAATCTGACCCAAATTGACAAAAATTCCAATTTTGAAAATGACTAAACTAAAAAACCTGACAAAAGCAATTGACCCAAACTGACATTTTACAAAATAAACTGATTTAAAAAAATTTTCAAATTACAAAAAAAAAACTAAAAAAGTGAAAATGGGGAAAAATGACAAAATTACAAACTTACAATATGTTAATGGGCAAAACTAACCCAAACCGGGCAAAATGCGGTTGGGCATCTGACTTTTTACAATATCAAAAAATGGAAAAAATAGCAAATTGACAAAAATGAAAATTTGAAAATTTAAAAACTTACCCAAATTTTCAAAAATTTACTAAAAAAAAATCAAACGTCAAAATTTTTATTTTACAAAATTTCAACATTTCAAAAATCAAACTGACAAAAATAGCCCAAAATTTAAAAAAATGAAACTGTAAAAATGAAAAAACTTACAATTTGAAAATGACTAAAACAAGCAAACTGACAAAATGTTATTGAGAAACTGACAATACTAGGAAAACGCTCAGTTGGACGCGTTGTTGAGCGAGCACCGGTACGTGCAACATGACCAGAGTACGACATTCCCATAAGGCCCACCACACAGTGTAGCCCTAACTGGATATTGACATTGTACACTGTATACTATTCCAACATCTTTGCATTGTATAATTCACGTCATGCCTTCTAAAGTGTATCTTTGTATCTTCACTGCCTCCTTCATTTTTAGCATCATTTTTCGAATTATGATACCAATAAGTCTTTAACGTCTTGACGATTTAGCTGAAATTTGAAAAATAGGAGAGAATGGTGTACTTATTGACCTGCAAAATTTCATAACGATCGGAACATTTTTGTTTTTTTATTTTTTTATTTTATTTTTATTTTTTATAACCAACGAATTGGATTTTGTTCAAAAAACTATACAGCAACCCGCCTAGTGGTATGTACATGTGTGAAAAATTTCAGGTCGATCAGAGAAACGGTGCGACCTGTATCGAAGCAGTAACAGAAAAAAACAAAAACAGACATTCGAGCCATAAGAGTCAAGTGGAGACGCTCGCTTCGCTCGCTCAATTACAATATCAAACTGACCAAAACTAGCAAATTAACAAAATGAAACTGTTTAAAAATGAAAATCTGACAAATTGACAAACTTCCAATATGAAAATGACTAAAACTAACAACCTGACAAAATGCAATTGACAAATTTACATTTAAAAAAAATCAAAAGACGAAAGTAGCAAATTAAAAAAATGAAAAGGCAAATGTGAAAATAAAAAACTGACAAAAATTCAAACTTACAATATCAAAAAGACTAAAACTAAAAAACCCACAAAAGAATTTTACAACTGACATTCTTACAAAAAAAAATGACGACAAATAGCAAATTGACAAAGAAACTGTGAAAATGAAAAAAATGCAAATGAAATGCTAAAAAAAGCAAACTGACAAAAAGTTTTTTGACAAAATGACAATATTCAATATCAAAAAGACTAAAACCCCAAAAAAAAACAAAAGAAACTGTATATTTTGAAAATGAAAAACGACATTTAAATTTCAAAAATTACAATATGAAATGAATAAAAAAACAACCCCCGACAAAAAGCAATTTACAATTGACATTTTAAAAAACTAACTGACGAAAACTACAAATTGACAAAAAGAAAAAAAATGAAAAAAATTTCAATATGAAAAAGACTAAACAAGCAAACTGACAAAAGTTTTTGACAAAATGACAATTTTACAAATAAAAATGACGCAACCGAGCAAATTAACAAATGAACTGTCAAATGGAAAAAAAAACTGACAAAAAAAAGGCAAAAAAAAAGAAAAAGACTAAAACAAAACCAACAAAATGCATAAAAATCTGACATTCTTTCAAAACAAACTGACAAAACGAAATTGACAAAAAAATCTGTGAAAAAAAAAACTTTCAAATTTTAAAAGACGAAAACTAGCAAATTGCAAATGAAACTTGAAAATGAAAAAATACAGTTTGAAAATGCGAAATAGCAAAAATTTACAAAATGAAAAATGTAAAAAGAAAAAAGACAGTTTTAAAATACTAAAACAAGCATCTGACAAAATGTTATTGACAAAATGCAATATTACAATATCAAACTGACGAAACCCAGCAAATTAACAAAAGAAAAATGTCTAACTGGAAAAAGAAAAACCCTAAAAATTACAAATTACAATAGAAAAGACTAAAAATATTCTGACAAAATGCAATGCAATTGACATTTTACAAAACAAAAATGACGAAACTAGCAAATTGACAAAATGAAAATGGAAAAGAAAAAAAATTTCAATTTTAAAAATGCGAAAACTAGCAATTGACAAAAAAGAAAAATGTAAAATGAAAAAACTGACAGTTGAAAAAGACTAAAACAAAAAACTGAAAAAATGTATTGACAAAAAGACAATATTTCAATATCAAATGACAAAACCCACAAAAAATCCAAAAAGAAAATTCAAACTGTGAAAATGAACGACGACAAAATTACAAAATTACATATGAAAATGACAAAACTAATACCCGACAAAAAGAATTACAAACTGACATTCTTACAAAATCAAAAATGAGATAAAAAAAATGAAAAAGAAAAAGTAAATGTGAAAAAAAAAAAATGACAAATTTTAAAAAAGATTAAAAAAGCAAACTGACAAAAAATTTTTTGACTAAATGACAATATTACAAAAAACAAATAAAAAAATAGCAAATTAACAAAAAAAACTGTCAAACTTGAAAAAAAAAATCTGACAAATGACAAAAAAAACAAAATGAAAAAGACTAAAAATAAAACCTGACAAAAAGCATTGACAAATTTACATTCTTACAAAATCAAACGCGAAAAAAGCAAAATTTTACAAAATGAAACTGTGAAAAGAAAAAATGAAATTTGAAAAAGGGAAAAAAAAAGCAAAAAATAAAAAAAAGTTAGTGACAAACTGACAATATTACAATATCAAATGCGAAAAAATAGCAAATAACAAAAAATTAAACTGTAAACTGTAAAATAAAAAAACCGTAAAAATTACAAACTTACTTTTGAAAATGACTAAAATATTAACCTACAAAAGCAATTTTACAAACTGACTTCTTACCCAAAACAAACTGACGAAAACTAGCAAATTTACAAAAAAAAGGAAAATAAAAAATTTCAAATTTTAAAAAGACTGAAACAAACAAACTGACAAAATGGGTCTGACAAACTACAAATTACAATATAAAAATGAGAAAACCAAAAAATAACAAAATGAAAAGTCAAACTGTGAAAAATAAAACCCTAAAAATTACAAACTTCAAATGAAATGACAAAACTATTTAAACCCGACAAAAAGAATTTTCAATCTGACATTTTTCAAAATCAAATGACGAAAAAATAGCAAATTTACAAAAAAGAAACTGTGAAAAGACAAAAATTTTAATTTTAAAATGACTAAAAAAGCAAATGACAAAAATGTTTTGACAAACTGAAAATTACAATTTTCAAAAAAGACGAAAACCCAGCAAAAAAACAAAATGAAACGTCATATTTTGAAAAAAAAAATGACATAATTACAATAACAATTGAAAATGACTAAAAAAACAACCTGACAAAAGCAATTGACAACTGACATTTTTACAAAATCAAACGACGATAATAGCAAATTGACAAAAAGAAACTGTGAAATGAAAAATTCAATTTTTTAAAAAGACTAAAACAAACAAACTGAGTAAAAGTCTTGACGAATGACAATTTAAATTCAAAAAAGACGAAAAACCCAGCAAATTCCAAAAAAAAAAATAAAAAATTGAAATGAAAACTGACAAAATTACAAAATGACAAATGAAATACTAAATCTAACAAACCCGACAAATGCAAATTTACAAACTGACATTCTTACAAAATCAAACTGACGAAAACTAGCAAATTTACAAAAAGAAACTTTTGAAAAAAAAAAATGACAATTTTTAAAAATTCTAAAACAAACAAACGACAAAAAATTATTGAAAACTGACATATCAAAAAATCAAACTGACGAAAAACCCAGCAAATTAAAAATGAAACTGTCAAACTGTGAAAATGAAAAAAAATGACAAAATTCAAACTTACAAATCAAAAAAGCAAAGCAAAACCCGCAAAAGCAAATTTACAATCTGACATTCTTTTTAAAAAATTTAAAATGAGAAAAAATAGCAAATTGACAAAGAAACTGTGAAAATGAAAAACTTTAATTTTAAAATGACTGAAAAAGCAACGACAAAAAGGGTTTTGACAAACGACAAATTCAATATCAAACTGACGAAAACCTAGCAATTTAACAAAATGAAACTGTCAAAGGAAAAATAAAAACCGTAAAATTAAACTTACAATAGAAAAAAGACTAAAACTATTAACCTGACAAAATGCAAATTTACAACTACTTCGTTCAAAATCAAACTGACGACAACTAGCAAATTACAAAATGAAACTGGAAAATGAAAAAAGAAATATGAAAATGCTAGAAAAGCAAATGACAAAAAGTTAGACAAATGCAAATTTTTAATACATACTGACGAAAACCTAGCAAATTAAAAAAAATCAAACTGTCAAACTGGAAAAAAATAAAACGTAAAAAATTTCAAAACAATATGAAAATGACTAAAACTATAACCCGCAAAATGCAATGACAATCGCATTCTTTCAAAATCAAAGACGAAAAATAGCAATTTACAAAATGAAACTGTAAAAGAAAATTATAATTGAAAATACTAAAAAAAGCAAACTACAAAAATGTTATTGACAAAAGACAAATTACAATATCAAATGACGAAACCCGCAAAATAAAAAATGAAAAAGTCATATTGTGAAAAAAAAAAAGAAAAAAATGACATAATTCAAACTAACAATATGAAAAGACTAAAAAAAACAACCCCGACAAATGCAATTGACAATCTGAAAATTCTTACAAAAACAAATGACGTAAAAACAAATTTACAAAAAGAAACTTGAAAAAGAAAAAATACAATTTGAAAATGATAAAACAAACAAAAATGAGTAAAGCTTGACAATGCAAAATTACAAAATTAAACTGACTAAAACCCAGCAAATTTCCAAAAATGAAACTAAAAAAATGTGAAAAAGAAAAAAAGACAAAATTACAAACGCAAATGAAATGACTAAATCTAACACCTGACAAAATGCAATTGAAATTGACATTTTACAAAAACAAATGACGAAAATAGCAAAATTGACAAAAGAAAACTGTGAAAAAGAAAACTGACAATTTGAAAATTACAAAACAAGCAAACTGACAAAATATTATTGACAAATGAATATAAAATATCAAAAGCGAAAACCTAGCAAATTAAAAAAATGAAACTTCAAAAATGTGAAAATGAAAAAATGACAAAAAATTTAAAAATCAAAACAAAAAGACTAAAGCTAACCCGACTAAATGCAATTGACAATCTGACTTCTTTCAAAATCAAAAAGAACAACTAGCAAATGCAAAAGAAACTGGAAAAAAAAAACTGACAATATGAAAAGACTGAAAAAACAAAAATGCAAAAAGTTATTGACAAATGACAAAATTTCAAAATCATATGACGAAAACCTAGCAAAAAAACAAAAAGAAAAATCTCATATTGTGAAAAAGAAAAACTACAAAAAGACAAATTACGATATGAAAATGACTAAAACTAACAAACCCGACAAAATCAATTTACAATCTACATTCTTAAAAAAACAAAAATACGAAAACTACAAATTTAAAAAATGAAATGTGAAAAGAAAAAACAATTTGAAAAACACTTAAACAAGCAAACTGACAAAAGGTTATTAACTAAGCAAAATTACAAAAAAAAATAACGAAACTGCAAATTAAAAAATGAAAAAGTCAAAAATGTGAAATAAAAAAACTGACAAAAATGACAAAATTACAATATGAAAATGACTAAAAATAACAACCTGAAAAAATGCAATTTAAATTGACTTTTTCAAATCAAAAATTACGAAAATGCAAATTGACAAAATGAAAATGTGAAAATGAAATACTGCAAGAAAATGACTTAAACAAGCAAAAGGGCAAAAGGGTTTGACAAACTGAAATATTACAATTCAAACTGACGAAAACCCAGCAAATTAACAAATGAAAAATGTCAAAAGTGAAAAGAAAAAACCCTAAAAATTACAAATTAAAAAATAAAAATGATAATAACCTCAAAATGCAAATTTACAAACTGACTTCTTTTAAAATCAAAAAGACGAAAAATAGCAAATTTTACAAAAGAAACTGTGAAAATGAAAAACTGATAATTTGAAAATGCTAAAAAAAGCAATGACAAAAGTATGACAAAAATCCAATATTACAAAATCAAATGACGAAAATAGCAAATAAAAAATGAAAAATGCAAATGTGAAAATAAAAAACTGCAAAAAAACAAAAATTACAATAGAAAAAGACAAAAAATCTAACAAAATGACAAAAAGCAATACACAATCTACATTTTTACAAAAAACAAACTGACGAAAATAGCAAATTTCAAAATGAAACGGAAAATAAAAAATGACAATTTTTAGAATGCTGAACAAGCAAAATGACAAATTTTTTTGATTAAAAAGACAATATTCAAAATAAACTGACGAAAAACCCTGCAAAACCCCAAAAGAAAATGCAAACTGTGAAAAAAAAAAACTGACAAAATTTAAAACTAACAAAATGTAAATGACTAAAAAACAACCTGACAAAATGCAAAATTTCAAATTTACTTCTTACAAAAAACAAAATGACAAAACTAGAAAATGACAAAATGAAACTGGGAAATGAAAAAATTACAAATTTAAAAAGAGAAAACTAGCAAAATTTAAAAAAAAAACTTAAAAAGAAAAACTGACAGTTTGAAAATGACTTAAAAAGAGCAAAAGACAAAATGATTGACAAAATAAAATATTTCAAATCAAACTGACGAAAAAACCCACAAAAAATCAAAAAAAACTGTCAAACTGTGAAAATGAACGAATACAAAAATTTCAAAAAACAATATGAAAATGACTAAAAAATAACACCTACAAAAAGCAATTGACAATCTGCATTTTACAAAAACAAAATGACGATAATAAAATGAAATGAAAATGTAATGTGAAAAAAAAAATGACATTTTTAAAAGACTTAAAAGCAAAATGAAAAAGTTATTGCTAACGACATATTAAAAATCAAACTAAAAGAAAAAATAGCAAATTAACAAAATGAAAAGTCAAAATAGAAAAAAAAATCTGAAAAATGACAAATTACAAAAGAAAAAGACTAAAAAAACAACTGAAAAAATGCAATTGACAAATTTACATTTACAAAAAAAACTGACGAAAACAAGCAAAATTTACAAAAAAGAAAACTGTGAAAAAGAAAAAAATGACATTTGAAAGACTAAAACAAGCAAACAACAAAAAGTTTTTTGACAATCAGACAATATTCAATATCAAAGACGAAAACTAGCAAAATTTAACAAAATGAAAACTGTCAAACTGTGAAAAAAAAAAACCGTAAAATTTTAAACTTTTTTATGAAATGACTAAAAAAATTTTAAACCCGACAAAATGAAATTACAATCGACATTTTACCAATCAAACTGCGAAAAAATACAAATTTACAAAATGAAACGTGAAAATGAAAAAAAATTTCAATTTTTAAAAGACTGAAACAAGCAAAATGACAAAATGGGCTGACAAACTCAAATAACAATATAAAACTGCGAAACCCTAGAAATTAACAAAAAAGAAACTGTCAAACTGTGAAAATATAAAACCGTAAAATTACAAACTTACAATATAAAAAGGACTAAAATATTTTAAACCCGACAAAATGCAAATTTACAAACTGACTTCTTTCAAAATCAAAGACGAAAAAATAGCAAATGACAAATGAAACTGTGAAAAAGAAAAACTGAAATTTTTAAAAATTTCTAAAACAACAAAAATGACAAAATGTATTGACAAATGCAATATTAAATATCAAATTACGAAAACCTAGCAAAAAAAACAAAATGAAAAGATACGTGAAAAAAAAAACTGACATAATTACAAACAACAATATAAAAAGTAAATAACAAAATGACAAAAAGCAATTGACAATCTAAAATTTTCCCAAAATCAAAAGACGAAAAAAAGCAAAAAGAAAAAGAAAAAAGTGAAAAAGAAAAACACAATTTGAAAAAAGTAAAACAAGCAAACTGAGTAAATATCATTGACGAACTGACAAATTACAATATCAAAATGACGAAAACTAGCAAAAACAAAAAAAAAATAAAAACTGTAAAAAAGAAATGACAAAAATTTCCAAAATTAAAACTGAATTGACTAAAACAACACCTGACAAAATGCAATTTACAATCTGACATTCTTACAAAATCAAACGACGCAAATAGCAAATTTTACAAAATGAAACTGTGAAATGAAAAACTGACAATATGAAAAGACTAGAAAAGCAAAAAGACAAAATGTTATTGACCCTGACAAAATTTCAAAATTTATACTGACGAAAACCCAGAAATTAAAAAAAATGAAACGTCAAACTGTGAAAAATAAAACCGAAAAAATTTCAAACTTTCAAAATGAAAAAATAAACTTTAACCTGACAAAAAGCAATTTACAACGAATTCTTTCAAATCAAACTGACGAAAACTAGCAAATGACAAAATGAAACTGTGAAATGAAAATTTTAATTTAAAAATGACTGAAAACAAAAACTGACAAAAAAGGGTCTGACAAAATGACAAATACAATAAAAAGACGAAAACCTAGCAAATTTAAAAAAATAAACTGTCAAAAAGGAAATATAAAAAAGTAAAAAAACAAAAATTACAAAGAAAATGGGCTAAAAATTTAACCTGACAAAATCAATTGCAATTGAAATTCTTCAAAATAAAAAGAGAAAAATAGCAAATTTACAAAATGAAAATTGAAAAAAGAAAAAAAGACAATTTTAAAATTTCTAAAACAGCAAACTGAAAAATGTTTTGACAAAAACAATATTACAATACAAACTTTCGAAAACCCCAGCAAAATAACAAAATGAAACGTCATACGTGAAAAAAAAAATGACAAATACAAACTAAAAATATAAAAGATAAAACTAAAAAACCTACAAAAAGCAATTGACAATTGACATTCTTTTCAAAATCAAATGCGAAAACTAGCAAATTTACAAAACGAAACTGTGAAATGAAAAAAATTACAATTGAAAAAAACTAAAACAAGCAAACCCGAGTAAAATCATTTACGAACGACAATATTAAATATCAAAATGACGAAAAAACCCGCAAATACCAAAATGAAATAAAAACGTAAAATAAAAACAGACAAATTAAAAACTTACAAATGTATGACTAAAGCTAACAAAACCCGACAAAATCAATTGACAAACGACATTCTTTCAAAAACAAATACGACCTACAATTGACAAAAAGAAAAATGTGAAAATGAAAAAAATGACAATATGAAAAGTCTGAAAAAACAAACTGACAAAAAGTTATTTACAAAATGACATATTTTAAATCATACTGACGAAAACCAGCAAAATTAACAAAAAAAAACTGTCAAACTGTGAAATAAAAACCGTAAAAATTACAAACTTCAATATGAAAATGCTAAAATTTTAACCTGACAAAGGAAATTAACAATCTTCCTTCTTTCAAAATCAAAGCGAAACTAGCCCAATTTACAAAATGAAATGTGAAAATGAAAAAATTAAATTTGAAAATGACTAAAAACAAGCAAACTGCCAAAAAATTCGTGAAAAACTGACAATATTACAATATCAACGACAAAACCTAGCAAAATAAAAAAAGAAGTCAATTGTGAAATGAAAAACGACATAAATTTAAAAAAATAACAATAGGAAAAAGACTAAAACTAACAAAATGAAAAATGCAATACAATCTGAATTCTTACAAAAACAACGACGATAACTGCAAATTACAAAAAGAAAATGTGAAAAAGCTTACTTTTTAAAAGACAAAACAAACAAAAATGAGTAAAAGCATTTACAAACTGACAATATTCAATATAAAAATGCAAAACCTAGCAAATTTCCCAAAATGAAAATAAAAAATGTGAAAAAGAAAAAAGACAAATTTCAAAATGACAACATGTTATGACTAAATCTAAAAAACTGACAAAATGCAATTTACAAACTGACATCTTACAAAATCAAAATGACGAAAAATAGAAATTGACAAAAAGAACTGTAAAAATGAAAAATGACAATTTGAAAATTTCTAAAACAAGCAAACTCAAAAATTTTTGACAAACTGACAAAATAAAATATCAAAATGACGAAAAACCCGCAAATTAACAAAATGAAACTGTCAACTGTGAAAAAAAAAAAACTGACAAAATTACAAACTTACAATATCAAAACGACTAAACTAACAACCGACTAAAGGGAATGACAATCTACATTCTTACAAATTCAAAAAGACGAAACTACAAATTGACAAAATGAAAATGTGAAAAAGAAAAAAAGACAAAATGAAAAAACTAGAAAAAGCAAACGACAAATGTTATTTACAAACGACAATATTTTCAATATCATAAAAGACGAAAACTAGCAATTTAAAAAAATAAAATGTAAAATTAAAGAAAATCTGACAAAATGACAACTCACAATAGAAAATGATATCAAACAAAAATGACAAAAGTTATTGACATACAGACAAATTACAATATCAAACTGAAGAAAAAAAAGCAAAATAACAAAATGAAAAAGTCAAAAAGTGAAAATAAAAAAATCTGAAAAAATGACAAATTACAATCGAAAAAAGATAAAAAATTTAAAAAACCGACAAAACAATTTACAATCGGATTTTGACAATATCAAACTGAAAAACTAGCAAATTAAAAAAGAAAAAGGGCAAAAAGTGAAAATGAAAAACTGACAAAAAGACAACTTTCAATTTAAATGACTAAAACAAAAAACCTACAAAAAGCAATTGCAAACGGATATTCTGACAAAAACAAATGACGAAAACTAGCAAATAAAAATGAAAATGTCGATTGTGAAAAATTTAAAAATGACAAAATGACAAAATTTCAATATGAAAAAGACAAAAATAAAAAACCTTACAAAATGCAAATTTATAAAACTTAATTCTTACAAAATTAAACAGACCCAAAACTACAAAATTTACAAAATGAAACGTGAAAATGTAAAACTTTCAAATTTGAAAAAAGACTAAACAAGCAAACTGACAAAATGTTATTTACAAAAGAAATATACAAAATCAAAAGACGAAAAAAATAGCAAATTTAAAAATATAAAAAAGTCAAAATATGAAAAAAAAATATCTGACAAAATGACAATCACAATATGAAAAGCAAAATAACAACCCCCCCCCACAAAATTCAAACGACAAAAGAATTCTTACAAAAACAAACTGACGAAACCAGCAAATTTAAAAATAAAAACTGTCAAACTGTGAAATGAAAAAGTGACAAAAAAGCAAACAAAATAGTAAAAGACTAAAACTAACAACCTCAAAATCAAATTGAAAACGACATTTTTACAAAAACAAAATGACGAAAAAAATAAAAATTTCAAAAGAAAAATGTGTAAAAGAAAAACGTACATTGAAAAAGGGCTAAAAAAAAACAAACTGACAAAATGTTATTGCAAAAAGAAAATATTACAATATCAAACTGAGAAAAATAGCAAAATTAACAAAATGAAACTGTCAAAATTGAAAGAAAAAACTGACAAAATGACAAACTGACAATGAAAATGCTAAAACTAAAAACCCGCAATTGAAATTTACAAACTGACTTCTTACTAACAAATGACGAAAAATAGCAATGACAAAATGAAAAATCAAAAAAGTGAAAATGAAAATTCTGACAAATGACAAAATTACAAATGAAAATGACTAAAAACAAAACCCGACAAAATCAATTGACAATCTGAATTCGTACAAATCAAATGACGAAACTAGAAAATTTACAAAAAGAAAAGTGAAAATAAAAAATGACATTTAAAAGACTAAACAAAACAAAAAAAAGACAAAATGTTATTCATACGACAATATTACAATATCAACTGACAAAAAAAGCAAATAACAAAATGAAAATGTCAAACTGTAAAATAAAAAAATCTGCAAAAAGAAAACTACAAAAACAAAAAGACTAAAAAATTAAAAACCGACAAATGCAATTTACAATCTGAATTCTTTCAAAAAAAAAATGACGATTACTTGCAAATTTACAAAAGAAACCCTCAAAAGTGAAAAGAAAAACTGACAAATGACAACATACAAAATGTAAAACTGAAAATAACAAACCCGACAAAATGCAATTGACAATCTGAATTTTTACAAAAAACAAAATGACAAAACTAGCAAATTGAAAAAATGCAGTTTAAAAAATAAGACATTTGAAAAGCAAAAAAAAGCAAATGACAAAATGTTAATGACAAACAGACAATATTACAATATCAGACTGACGAAAACTAGCAAATTGACAAAATGAAATTGAAAATCTGACATTCTTACAAAATCAAACTGACGAAAACTAGCAAATTGACAAAATGAAACTGTCAAACTGTGAAAATGAAAATCTTACAAAATGACAAACTTACAATATGAAAATGACTAAAACTAACAACCTTACAAAATGCAATTGACAATCTGACATTCTTACCAAATCAAACTGACGAAAACTAGCAAATTGACAAAACGAAACTGTGAAAATGAAAAACTTACAAAATTACAAACTTACAACATGAATATGACTAAACTAACAACCTGACAAAATGCAATTGACAATCTGACATTCTTACAAAATCAAACTGACGACAACTAGCAAATTGACAAAATGAAACTGTGAAAATGAAAAACTGACAATATGAAAATGACTAGAAAAAGCAAACTGACAAAATGTTATTGACAAACTGACAATATTTCAATATCATACTGACGAAAACTAGCAAATTGACAAAATGAAACTGTGAAAATGAAAAACTTATAATTTGAAAATGACTGAAACAAGCAAACTGACAAAATGGGTCTGACAAACTGACAATATTACAATATAAAACTGACGAAAACCTAGCAAATTAACAAAATGAAACTGTCAAACTGTGAAAATATAAAACCGTAAAAATTACAAACTTACAATATGAAAATGACTAAAACTATTAACCTGACAAAATGCAATTGACAATCTGACATTCTTCAAAATCAAACTGACGAAAACTAGCAAATTGACAAAATGAAACTGTGAAAATGAAAAACTGACAATTTGAAAATTACTAAAACAAGCAAACTGACAAAATGTTATTGACAAACTGACAATATTACAATATCAAACTTACGAAAACCTAGCAAAATAACAAAATGAAACTGTCATACTGTGAAAATGAAAAACTGACATAATTACAAACTAACAATATGAAAATGACTAAAACTAACAACCTGACAAAATGCAATTGACAATCTGACATTCTTACAAAATCAAACTGACGAAAACTAGCAAATTGACAAAATGAAACTGTGAAAATGAAAAACTGACAATATGAAAATGACTAGAAAAAGCAAACTGACAAAATGTTATTGACAAACTGACAATATTTCAATATCATACTGACGAAAACCTAGCAAATTAACAAAATGAAACTGTCAAACTGTGAAAATGAAAAACTGACATAATTACAAACTAACAATATGAAAATGACTAAAACTAACAACCTGACAAAATGCAATTGACAATCTGACATTCTTACAAAATCAAACTGACGATAACTAGCAAATTGACAAAACGAAACTGTGAAAATGAAAAACTTACAATTTGAAAATGACTAAAACAAGCAAACTGAGTAAATGTCATTGACGAACTGACAATATTTCAATATCATACTGACGAAAACTAGCAAACTAACAAAATGAAAATTTCAATTTTGAAAAAAGTAAAAATACAAAAGCAAACTTACAATAAAAAAGACTTAAACAAAACAACCTTAAAAATGCAATGATAATTGACATTCTTCAAAATTAAAAAAGAAAAATAACAAATTTAAAAGAAAATGTAAAAAAAAACTTACAAATTTGAAAAAGACTAAAAACAACAAAAATGACAAAAGTTTTGACAAATGACAAAATTACAAAATTTAAAACTGACGAAAACTAGCCCAAAAAAACAAAAAAACTGTCAAAAAATGAAAATAAAATCTGCAAAAGCAAAATCACAATATGAAAAAGATAAAAAAAACACCTACAAAATTCAATCGAAATTGCATTCTTACAAAAACAAACGCGAAATAGCAAATTGACAAAATGAAAAATGTCAAAAGTGAAATGAAAAAGTGACAAAATTTCAAATAACAAATGTAAATGACTAAAACTAAAACCTGACAAAAAAAGCAATTTAAAATCTGACATTTTTCAAAAACAAACTGACGAAACTAGCAAAAACAAAATGAAAAAGTGTAAATAAAAAAAGTCAATTTGAAATATAAACAAGCAAAAATGAAAAAAGTTATTTACAAAAAGAAATATAAATATCAAATGACGAAAATAGCAAAATTAAAAAAAAATGAAACTGTCAAACTGTGAAAATGAAAACTGACAAAATGAAAACTGACAATATGAAAATGACTAAAAATAACAAACCCGACAATATGCCCAATGACAAACGACATTCTTTCATAATCAAATGACGAAAAATGAAATTTACAAATGAAAATGTCAAAATGTGAAATGAAAAAGACAAAAAAGACAAACTACAATATGAAATGACTAAAATAACAACCTGACAAAATCAATTGACAATTGACATTTGTACAAATCAAACTGACGAAAACTACAAAATTTTACAAAAAGAAACTGTGAAATGAAAAAATGACTTTGAAAATGACTAATACAAGCAAACTGACAAAAAGTATGACATACAGACAATTTACAATATCAAATGACGAAACTAGCAAAATAACAAAAAGAAAAGTCAAATGTGAAAAAAAAAAAAACTGACAAAAAGCAAACTTTACAAAACGAAAATGACTAAAATTAAAACCCGAAAAATGCAATTTACAATCTGACATTCTTACAAAATCAAATGAGATTCTTGCAAATTGACAAAATGAAACCGTCAAAAGGAAAAGAAAATCTGACAAAAGCAAACAAAATATGTAAAAGACTGAAAACAACAAAAACCCGAAAATGCAATTTACAATCTGACATTCTTCAAAAAAGAAAATGACGAAAAAATAGCAAATTTACAAAAAGAAACTGTAAAATGAAAACTGACAATTTTAAAATGATAAAACAAGCAAATGACAAAATGTCCTTGACATACAGACAATATACAATATCAAAAGACAAAACTAGCAAATTTAAAAAAATGAAACTGTCAACTGTGAAAATGAAAATTTAAAAAAAAATTCAAAATGAAAATGACTAAAAAATAACAATCTGAAAAATGCAATTGCCATTATATTCACAAAATCAAACGACGAAAACAAGAAATTTACAAAAAAGAAAGTGAAATTAAAAAAATTTCAATTCGAAAAAAGACTAAATCAAGCAAAAAGACAAAAAGTTATTGAAAACTGACAAAATTACAAATCAAAAATGACGGAAAAATAGCAAATAACAAAATAAAAAATGTCAAAATGTAAAATAAAAATTGACAAAAAGAAAACTCACATATGAAAATGACTAAAACTATCAACCTGACAAAAATTTAATCACAATCTGACTTCTTTAAAAAACAAAAATGACGATAACTAGCAAATGAAAAGAAAAGTAAAAATGTGAAAATGAAAAAATGACAAAATTGCAAAAAACAAATGTAAATACTAAAATAACAACGACAAAAGCAATTGAAAAACTGACATTCTTACAAACAAATGACGAAAACAGCAAATTACAAAAGAAACTGTGAAAAGAAAAAATACAATTTGAAAATGACTAAAAAAAGCAAAATGAGAAAAAATTTTTGACAAAGACAATATTACAATTTAAAAATGACCCAAAACTATCAAATTTAAAAAAATGAAATGCCAAAATTGAAAATAAATCTACAAAAAGACAAACTTACAAATGAAAAAGACTAAAACAACAACCTGACAATAGCAATTTACAATCTGACTTTTACATAATCAAACTGACGAAAAAATAGCAAATGACAAATGAAAAAAGTCAAACTGTGAAAAAAGAAAAATTTACAAAATGACAAACTAACAATAGAAAATGATAAAACTAACAACCTGACAAAATGCAATTGACAATTGCATTCGTACAAAATAAAAATGACGAAAAAGAAAATTGAAAAATGAAACTGTGAAAATGAAAAAAAGACAATTTTAAAAAAACTTTTACAAGCAAATGACAAAATGTTTTTGACAACAACAAATTACAATATCAAAATGACGAAAACAGCAAAGTATCAAAATGAAACGCAAACTGTGAAATGAAAAACTTACAAATGAAAACTACAATATGAAAAAGATAAACTTAAACCTTACAAAATGATTGACAAAGACTTCTAAATATCAAACAGACGAAAACTAGCAAATGAAAAATGAAAAATGTGAAAATGAAAAAAATTACAATATGAAATGAAAACTAGCAAAAAGACAAAAAATTTTTGACAAATGACATATTACAATACAAATGACGAAAAATAGAATTATCAAAATAAAATGTAAACTGTGAAAATGAAAATTTACAAAATGACAAATTCAATTGAAAAGACTAAAAAATAACAACCTTACAAATGCTATTTACAATCGCATTCTTTCAATATCAAACCGACGAAAACAAGCAAAATTTACAAAATGAAAACGTGAAAATGAAAACTTACAATTGAAAAATGACTAAATTAAAGCAAATGACAAAATGTTATTACAAACTTCATTTTCAATATCAAACTGACAAAAAAAATAGCAAAATTACAAAAAGAAACTGTAAAAATAAAATTGACAAATTGACAAACTTCCAATATGAAAAAGACTTAAACTAACAAAATGACAAAATGCAATTGCAAACGACATTTAACAAAACAAACTGAAAAAAACTAGCAAATTGACAAAATGAACGTCAAAAATTGAAAAAAGAAAAAGACAAAAAGACAAAAAAGACAAATACAAAAAGAAAAGAAAATTAACAACCGCAAAATGCAATTGACAAATTTCATTTTCAAAACCTAACTGACGAAAACTAGCAAAATTTACAAAATGAAACTCTGAAAAGAAAAACTGACAATTTTAAAATGACTTTAAAAAAGCAAACTGACAAATGTTAATGACAAACAGACAATTACAATATCAGACTGACGAAAACTAGCAAATTTCAAAAAAAAACTGACAAAAGGGAAAAAAAAAATCTGACAAAATGAAAAACTACAATATGAAAAAGATAAAAAAACAACCTACAAAAAGCAAGACAAACTGACTTCTTACAAAAACAAACTGACGAAAACTAGCAAATTTTACAAAAAGAAATTTAAAAAAGTGAAAATGAAAATCTGACAAATGACAAACTAACAATATGAATTACTAAAACTAAACAAACCCGACAAAATTCAATTTACAATCTGACATTTACAAAAACAAACTACGAAAAATACAAATTTACAAAATGAAAAATGTCAAACTGTGAACATGAAATCTGATAAAATGACAAACTTCCCAAAAACCCAAAATGACTTAAACTAAAAACTTTACAAAAACAATACAACTGACATTTTACAAAATCAAAAATGACGAAAATAGAATTTAAAAAAAAACTGTGAAAAATGAAAACTTTCAATTTTAAAAAAGACTTTAACAATTAAATGAAAAATATTATTTACAAACTGACAAATTACAATATCAAACTGACGAAAAAAGCAAATAAAAAAATGAAACTTTAGATTGTGAAAATGTAAAACGACAAAATACAAAATTACAAAATGAAAAAAACTAAAATAACAAAACCCTTCAAAATACAATTTAAATCTGACATTCTTACAAAAAAAAACTGACGAAAAATAGCAAATTGACAAAAAAAAATGTGAATGAAAAATGACAATTTGAAAATGCTAAAACACGCAAACTGACAAAAAATTTTTGACAAACGGGAAAAATTACAATATAAACTGACGAAAACTATCAAATTAACAAAATGAAAAAAGTAAAATGTGAAAAAAAAAAATTTGACAAAGACAAAAATACAATTGAAAAAAAAAAAAAAGCATAAAAAATAACAACCTGACAAAAAGCATTTTACAAACTGACATTCTTACAATTAAAATGACAAAACTAGCAAATTGACAAAATGAAAAATGTGTAATGAAAAAAAGTACAATTTTTAAAAGACTATAACAAGCAAACTGACAAAAAGTTTTGAAAAGTGACAATATTACAAAATCAACGACGAAAAAAAAGCAAATTACAAAATGAAAAATGTCAAACTGTGAAAATGAAAACTACAAAAAAACAAACTAACAATTGAAAATGACTAAAACTAAAAAACCGACAATATGCAATTGACTATCTGACATTCTAAATAAACAAACTGACGAAAAATAGCAAATTGCCCCAAAAAGAAATGTCAAACTGTGAAATGAAAAATTTAAAAAATGAAACTAACAAAATGAAAATGCTAAAATAAAAACCGACAAAATGCAATTGACAATCGGACATTCGTCAAAATAAAAATGACGAAAAATAGCAAATTTACAAAAAAGAAACTGTGAAAATGAAAAAAAAAATGACAATTTGAAAAAAGACTAATACAAACAAAATGAAAAAATGTTTTGACAACGACAAAATTACAAAATCAAAAAGCAAAAAAGCAAACTAACAAAATGAAACTGTCAACTGTGAAAAAGATAAAATTTAAAAAACACAAACACAAAATGAAAAAGACTAAAATAAAAAACCTGACAAAATACAATAGACATTCTTACAATATCAAAAATACGAAAAAATAGCAAATTGACAAATGAAACTGTGAAAAAAGAAAAAATTCCAATTTGAAAATGACTTAAAAAAAAACAAACTTACAAAAAGTTTTTAAAACTAACAAAAATTTCAATATCAAAGACAAAAACTAGCAAATTAAAAAATGAAACTGTCAAAAATGTGAAAAAGAAAATCTTTCAAAAAGACAAACTTACAAAATTTAAATGACTAAAACTAACAACCCTTCAAAAACAATTTACAATCTGACATTCTTACAATAAAACAGCGAAAACTAGCAAATTTCAAAAAGAAAAATGTGAAAATGAAAAAAATTTAAATTTTAAAAAAAAAAAAAAAGCAAAGACAAAATGTTATTTCAAAAGACAATATTACA
The DNA here is from genome assembly GCA_024449915.1 of Sweltsa coloradensis. Classification (NCBI taxonomy): domain Eukaryota; kingdom Metazoa; phylum Arthropoda; class Insecta; order Plecoptera; family Chloroperlidae; genus Sweltsa; species Sweltsa coloradensis. The sequence continues at coordinate 28,893 of JAMZAV010003456.1, forward strand.
ATATCAACTGACCAAAACTGCAAATTAAAAAATGAAACTGCAAACTGAAAAGAAAAACTGATAAAATGACAAAATTATAATTTCAAAAAGACTAAAACTAACAAACCCGACAGAATGCATTTGACAACGGGCATTCTTACAAAATCAAAATGACGAAAACTTGCAAATTTACAAAATAGAAACTCAAAATGTGAAAAGACAAACTGACAAAATTACAAATTCCAATATGTAAAAAGACTAAAACTAACAACCTGACAAAAGCGATTTAAAAAATCGACATTCTTTCAATATCAAAAATGAAAGAAAACTAGCAAATTAACAAAATGAAATTGTAAAAATGAAAAAATTACAATTTGAAAATGATAATTAAAGCAAACTGACAAAATGTTTTTTGACAAAATAACAAAAATTTCAATATCAAACTGACAAAAACTGCAAATTAACAAAATGAAACTGTAAAAAAGAAAATCTGACAAATGACAAATTCCCAAAATGAAAATACTAAAACTAAAAAACCTGACAAAAAAGCAAGACAACGACATTAACAAAATCAAACTGACGAAAACTACAAATACAAAAAGAAACTGTCAAAACTGTGAAAAGAAAATTGACAAAATGACAAAAATTCAATAAGAAAATGACAAAATTTAAAAACCCGACAAAATGCAATTTACAATCTGAATTTTTAAAAAAACCAAATGACAAAACTAGCAAAATTTACAAAATGAAAACCCGAAATGAAAACTGACAATTTTAAAAAGCTTAAACAAGCAAAAAATGACAAAAAGTTAAAAGACAAACAGACAATATTCAATTCAAAGACGAAAAATAGCAAATTTAAAAAAATAAAACACAACTGTAAAAATGAAATCTGACAAAATGACAAAATCCAAAATGAAAATGACTAAAACTAAAAACCTGAAAAATGCAACGGGCAAACGACATTTTTTACAAAACAAACTGACGAAAACTAGCAAATTGACAAAATGAAAATTTTAAAATGTGAAAATGAAAATCGACTAATGACAAACTACAAAATGAAAAAGACTAAAAACTAACAACCGACAAATGCAATTGACAATCTGACATTTAAAAATCAAACAGACGAAAAAAAGCAAATTGACAAAATAAAAATGTCAAACTGTGAAAATGAAAATCTATAAATGACAAAAATTACAATCCGAAAATGACTTAAATTTAAAAACCTGACAAAATAAAAATTGGGCAATCTGCATTCTTACAATATCAACTGACGAAAAAATAGCAAATTTTACAAAATGAATGGAAAATGAAAAATTACAATTTTAAAATGACTTTAACAATTAAACTGACAAAATTTTTTGACAAAATGACAATATGAAAATGACTAAAATAACAACCCGACAAAATGCAATTGACATCTGAAATTCTTAAAAATCAAAAAGACAAAAAAAGCAAATTTTCAAAATAAAAAGTCAAACTGTGAAAAGAAAATCTGATAAAAGACAAAACTTTCAATCCCAAAAAGACTTAAAAAAAACAACCTGAAAAATGAAATTTTACAACGGACATTCTGACAATATCAAAAAGACAAAAACTAGCAAATTAACAAAATTAAACTGTCAATTGTGAAAAAGTAAACTGACAAAATGACAAAATTTCAATACAAAAAGGGCAAAACTAAAAACCTTTTTTAAAATGCCCTTGATAATCTGCATTCTACAATATCAATCTGACAAAAAATGCAATTACAAAAAAACTGTAAAATTAAAAAATTACAATTCGAAAAAGACTAAATCTTGCAAACGGACAAAAAGTTATTGACAAACTGACAATATTACAATATCAAACTGACGAAAACTAGCAAATTTAAAAAAATTTAAAATGTCAAACTGTGAAATGAAATTTTACAAAATGACAAACTTTCAATATGAAAATGACTAAACTAAAAACCTGACAAAATGCATTTTACAATTCATTCTTACAAAAACAAACTGCGAAAACTAGCAAATTGACAAAAAAAAAACTGTCTAAAGTGAAAAAAAAAAACTGACAAAATTTCAAACTTTCAATTGTTTAAAGAAAAAACTAACAAACCCGACAAAAAGCGATTGACATCTGACATTTAAAAAATATCAAAATGAGAAAACAAGCAAATTTACAAAAAAAAACGTGAAAAAAGAAAAAAATTTCAATTTTAAAATGACTTAAAAAAGCAAAAATTACAAAATGTTATTGACAAAATAACAAAATTTCAATTCAAACTGACCAAAAAAATAGCAAATTAACAAAATGAAAATGTAAAAATGAAATCGACAAATTGTCAAATTACAAATGAAAAGACTAAAACTAACAACCTGACAAAAAAGCAATTGACAATCTGAAATTTTACCAAAATCAAAGACGAAAAAATAGCAAATTTACAAAATGAAACTGCAAAAATGTGAAAATGAAAATCGACAAAAAGACAAAAATACAATAAGAAAATGAAAAAAACTAACAACCTGACAAAAGCAATTGGGCAAAGCATTTTACAAAAACCAAAAATGACGAAAACTAGCAAATTGACAAAATGAAACGTGAAAATGAAAAAAATGACTTTGAAAATACTAAAACAAGCAAACTGACAAAAAATTTATGACAAACAAAATATTACAATACAGACTGACGAAAAAATAGCAAAAAACAAAATAAAACGTCAAATGTGAAAAGAAAATCTGAAAAATGACAAACTCACAATATGAAAAAGACTAAAACTAACAACCTGACAAAATGCAACTGACAATTGACATTCTTACAAAACAAACTGACGAAAAACTAGCAAATTGACAAAAAAGAAACTGTGAAAATGAAAAACTTTCAATATGAAATGCTAAAAATAGCAAACTGACCAAAAATTTTTTAAAATGACAAAATTACAATATAAAAAATGACGAAAACTAGCAAAATTTTCAAATGAAACTGTCAAACTGTGAAAATGAAAAACTTACAAAAAGAAAACTTACAATATGAAAATGACTAAAAAAAACAACCTTACAAAGCAATTTAATCTGCATTTTTTACAATTCAAACCAGACAAAAACAGCAAATTTCTGAAACGTGAAAAATGAAAAACTTAAAATTGAAAAGACTAAAAAAAACAAACTGCAAATGTTATGACAAACTGACAATATACAATATCAAAAGACCAAAATAGCAAAAAAACAAAAGAACTGTCAAAAATGTGAAAATGAAAAACTGATAAAATGACAAAAATTACAATTTTAAAATGACTAAAAAAACAACCTGACAAAAAGCATTTGTCAACTGACATTCTTACAAAAACAAAAAGACAAAACTTGCAAATTGACAAAATGAAATCAAAATGTGAAAATGACAAATGACAAAATTTCAACTTACAATATGTAAATACTAAAACTAACAAACCTGACAAAATGCATTTAAAATCTGACATTTTCCAATATAACTAAGAAAAAACTAGCAAAATTTACAAATAAAACTTGGAAAATGAAAAATTACAATTTTAAAATGCCCAATAAAGCAAAAAATGACAAATGTTATTACAAACTAACAATTTCCATATCAAATGACAAAAAATAGCAAATTAACAAAAAAAACGTAAAAATGAAAAACTGACAAAAATTTACAAATTTCCCAAAATGAAAATGACTAAAACTAACCAACCTGACAAAAAGCAATTTACAATTGCATTTTTCAAAATCAAAATGACGAAAACTATCAATTGACAAAAAAAACTGTCAAAACTGTGAAAAAAATATCTGACAAAATGACAAACTTCAATAAAAAAATGACTAAAAACCAACAACCTGACAAAATGCAAATTGACAATCTGACATTCTTAAAAACCCAAAATGACGAAAACTAGCAAATTGAAAAATGAAAATCTGAAAAGAAAAACTGACAATTTTTTAAAAAGACTTAAACAGCAAACTGACAAAAAGTTAATGACAAACAGACAAATTTCAAAATCAACTGACGAAAACTAGCAAATTTAACAAAATAAACTGACAAAATGAAAAAAGAAAATTGACAAAAAAGAAAACTCAAATATGAAATGAAATAAAAATAACAAACCCGACAAAAAGCAACTGACAAACGACATTTTACAAATCAATGACGAAAAATAGCAAAAGACAAAATGAAACTTTAAAATTGAAAATAAAATCTAATAATACAAATAACAATTGAAAATGACTAAAAAAATAAAACCTGACAAAAAGCAATTTCAATTGACATTCTTCAAAAACAAAAGCGAAAAAAAAAAATTGACAAAATAAAAAAAGTCAAACTGTGAAAATGAAAATCGATAAAATGACAAACTTACAATCCGAAAATGCTTAAAAATTAAAAACCGACAAAAAGCAATTTCAATTGACATTTGTACAATATCAAAAATGACGAAAATAGAAATGACAAAATAAACTGTGAAAAAGAAAACTTACAATTTGAAAATGACTTTAACAATTAAATGACAAAAAATTATGACAAACTGCAATATTACAATATCAAACTGCGAAAACTAGCAAATTAACAAAATGAAACTGTAAACAGTGAAAATGAAAAAAAGACAAAATGACAAACTTACAATATGAAAAGACTAAAACTAACAAATGACAAAATGCAATTTACAATCGGGAATTTTACAAAATCAAACTGACGAAAAAATAGAAATTAAAAAAATTAAACTGTCAGATTGTGAAAAAGTAAAATGACAAAATGACAAAATTTCAATCGAAAAGACTAAAACTAACAACCCTTTTAAAATGCAATTGATAATCTGAATTCTTACAATATCAAAACTGACGAAAATAGCAAATTGACAAAATGAAACTGTGAAAAATTAAAAAATTACAATTCGAAAATGACTAAATCTAGCAAACGGACAAAATGTTATTGACAAACTAACAATATTACAATACCAAAATGACGAAAAATAGCAAATTAAAAATTAAACTGTCAAAATGTGAAAATGAAAATTTTACAAAATGACAAATTACAAAATTTAATATGATTAAAATAACAACCCGACAAAAAGCATTTGCAATCGACATTCTTACAAAATCAATGACGAAAAAATAGCAATTGACAAATAAAACTGTTAAAGGGGAAAAAAAAAAACTGACAAAATTACAAACTTACAATTGTAAATGAATAAAACTAACAAACCCGACAAAAAACGATGACATCTGACATTCTTTCATATCAAAATAAGAAACAAGCAAATTTACAAAAGAAAAGTGAAAATGAAAAAATTTCAATTTTTAAATGACTTAAAAAAAGCAAAAATTTCAAAAAGTTTTGAAAACTAACAAAATTTCAATAAAACTGCCCCCAAAATAGCAAAATTTAAAAAAAAAACGTAAAAAAGAAAATCTGACAAATTGTCAAACTTCAATATGAAAAAGACTAAAAAAAACAACCGACAAAAAGCAATTTACAACTGACATCTACCAAATCAAAATGACGAAAAAATAGCAAATTGACAAAATGAAACTGTCAAAATGTGAAAATAAAATCTGACAAAATGACAAAACTACAATAAGAAAATGAAAAAATAACAAACCGACAAAATGCAATTTAAATCTGCATTTTTACAAAAAAACCAAAATGACGAAAAAAAGCAAATTTACAAAAAGAACTGTAAAATGAAAAAATGAAATTAGAAAATGACTAAAAAAGCAAACGACAAAATGTGATTTACAAACAGAAAATTTTCAATACAACTGACGAAAACCTAGCAAATTAACAAAATAAAAACTGTCAAAATGTGAAAATGAAAATCTGACAAAATACAAAATCACAATATGAAAAGCTAAAACTAACAACCCGACAAAATGCAACTAAAACTGACATTCTTACAAAATAAACTGACGAAAACTAGCAAATTTACAAATGAAACTGTAAAAAGAAAACTTAAATTTTAAAAAGATTTAAAAAAACAAAGTACAAAAGTTATTTACAAAAATAAAAAATATTTCAAAATTTAAACTGACAAAAAATAGCAAATTACAAAAAAAAATTAAAAAAAAAAACTGACAAATTGTCAAACTTACAAAATGAAAAAGACTAAAACTAACAAAATGACAAAATGCAATTGATAATTGAATTCTACAAAAACAACTGACGAAAAAAACAAAAGGGCAAAAAAGAAAAATGTCAAACGGAAAAAGAAAAACTGACAAAAAGGGAAACTTTCAATAAGAAAATGAAAAAAATAACAACCGACAAAATGCAATGACAAACTGCATTTTACAAAAACCAAAACTGACGAAAAAAAGCAAATTGACAAAAAGAAATGTGAAAATGAAAAACTGACAATTTGAAAAGCTAAAACAAGCAAACTGAAAAAAAGTGTTGACAAACAGACAAAATTACAATATCAGATGACGAAAAACTAGCAAAATTAAAAAAAAAACTGTCAAACTGAGAAAAAGAAAATCTGACAAAATGACAAACTCCAATATGAAAATGACTAAAACTAACAACCTGACAAAATGCAAGACAATCGACTTTTTACAAAAACAAAATGCGAAAACTAGCAAATTTCAAAATGAAACTGTGAAAAAAAAAAAACTGCAAATTTAAAAATGACTAAAACAAGCAAAATGACAAAATGTTATTGACAAACAGACAATATTACAAAACAAACGACGAAAAATAGCAAATTTAAAAAAATGAAAAATGTATACTTTTGAAAATAAAATCTGACAAAATGACAAATTACAATATGAAAAAAATAAAACTAAAAACCTGACAAAAAGCAATTGACAAAATTTACATTTTTACAATATCAAACGACTTAAAAGCTAATTGCAAAAGAAACTTAAAAATGAAAAAAAGTAAAATTTGAAAAGACTAAAACAAGCAAACTGACAAAAAGTTAGTGACAAACTGACAATATACCAAATCAAACTGACGAAAAAAACAAATTTAAAAAAAGAAACTGTCAAATTGAAAAAAAAAACGACAGAATGACAACCAATGATATGAAAAAGACTAAAACTTACAACCCACAAAATGCAATTGACAATCTGACATTCTTACAATATCAAATAACGACAACTACAAATGCAAAATAAAAACTGTGAAAATGAAAAAAAGCAATTTAAAAATACTTAAAAAAAACAAAATAAAAAAGTTATGACAAAAAATGTCAAATTTTCAATACAAACTGACGAAAAAATAGCAAATTAACAAAAAGAAACTGTAAACTGTGAAAAACAAAAAATGACAGAATGACAAACCCACAATATGAAAATGACTAAAAAATAACAAACCCGACAAAATGCAAAATGGCAATCTGACATTTTTACAAAATCAAATGACGAAAAATAGAAATTTACAAAATAAAAAAGTGGAAATGAAAAACATGACAATTTAAAATGACTTTAAAAAAGCAAACTGACAAAATTTAATGACAAAAAGACAAATTACAATATCAGGGCTGACGAAACTAGCAAATTTCAAAATAAAATGCAAACTGTAAAAAAGAAAATCTGACAAATGACAAAATCACAAATGAAAATGACTAAAAAATAAAAACCCACAAATGCAATGACAATCTGACATTCTTACAAAAACAAAATGACGAAAAATAGCAAATTTACAAAAAGAAATTTTAAATGTGAAAATGAAAAAACTGAATTAAGACAAAAAACAATATAAAAGACTAAACTAACAAATGACAAAATGCAATTGACAAACTACATTCTTTCAAAAAAAACAGACAAAAATAGCAAATTGACAAAAAAAAAATGTCAAAATTGAAAAAGAAAAACTGATAAAATGACAAACTTACAACCGAAAAAGACTTAAATTTAACAACCTGACAAAATGCAATTGCAATCGACATTCGTACAATATCAACTGACGAAAAAATACAAATTGACAAAAAGAAAATGTGAAAATGAAAAACTTTCAATTTTAAAATGACTTTAAAAATTAAAATGACAAAATATTATTGACAAATGACAATATTACAAATAAACTGACGAAAAATAGCAAATTTAAAAAAAATGAAACGTCAAACAGTGAAAATGAAAACTGACAAAATGACAAACTTTCATTGAAAATGACAAAAAATAAAACCTGACAAAAGCAATTTACAACGGCATTTTGACAATATCAAAATGACGAAAACTAGCAAATTTAAAAAATTAAACGTCAGATGTGAAAATGTAAAATGACAAATGACAAACTTACAATACGAAAAAGACTAAAACTAAAACCTTTTAAAATGCAATTGATAACGACATTCTTTTCAAAATCAATCTGCAAAACTAGCAAAAGACAAAAAGAAAAAGTGAAAAATTTAAAAAATTCAATTCGAAAATGAAAATTACAAACGGACAAAATGTTATTTACAAAATGACAAAATTACAAAATCAAAATGACGAAAACTACAAATTAACAAAAATTTAAAAGTCAAAAGTGAAAAAGAAATTTGACAAAATGACAAACTTACAATATGAATATGACTTAAAACTAACAACCCGACAAAAGCATTTGACAATCTGACATTCTTACAAAACAACTGACGAAAACTAGCAAATTGACAAAAAAAAAGTCTAAAAGTGAAAAAGAAAAATGACAAAATTTCAAAAATTTCAATTGTAAATGAATAAAAATAAAAACCTGACAAAATGCGATTTACAATTGCATTCTTACAATATCAAAGAAGAAAACAAGCAAATTGGGCAAAAAGAAACTGTGAAAAAGAAAAAATTACAATCAAATGACTTTTAAAAAAGCAAACTTACAAAAGTTTTTGACAAACAACAATATTTCAATATCAAACTACAAAAACTAGCAAATTTAAAAAAATGAAACTGTAAAAATGAAACTTTTCAAATTGTCAACTTACAATATGAAAAAAAACTAAATAACAACCTACAAAATGCAATTTACAATCTGACTTCTACAAAATCAAAATGACCCCCAAAAACTGCAAATTGACAAAATGAAAATGTCAAACTGGAAAATGAAAATTGAAAAAATGAAAAACTTACAATAAGAAAATGAATAAAACTAAAAAACCCGACAAAGCAATTTTACAATCTGACATTCTTTTCAAAACCAAACTGACGAAAATAGCAAATTGACAAAATGAAACTGTGAAAATGAAAACTGACAATTTGAAAAGACTAAAAAAAACAAACTGACAAATGTGATTACAAACAGACAATATTACAATATTTAGATGACGAAAACTAGCAAATTTCAAAAAAAAAACGTCAAACTGTGAAAATAAAAACTGACAAAATGACAAATACAATATGAAAATGACTAAAACTAAAAACCTACAAAATGCAAATGACAATCGACTTCTTACAAATCAAACGACGAAAATAGCAAATTGACAAAAAAGAAAATGTGAAAATAAAAAATTTCAATTGAAAAAAACTTAAAAAAAAACAAAAAAGTACAAAAGTTATTTACAAATTAACAATATTTCAATTCAAACTGACAAAAACAACAAATAACAAAAAGAAAAATGTAAAAAAAAAAATCTGACAAATTTTCAAAAATTACAAAATGAAAAAAATAAAAATAACAACCTGAAAAATGCAATTTACAAACTGACATTCTACCAAATCAAAATGACGAAAACTAGCAAATTTTCAAATGAAAATGTCAAAATGTAAAATAAAAATCTGCAAAAAGGCAAACTTACAAAAAGAAATAAATAAAATAACAACCTGACAAAATGCAATTGACAATCTGACATTTTCAAAAAACCAAACTGACGAAAACTACAAATTACAAAAAGAAACTGGAAAAGAAAAAAATGAAAATTGAAAATGACAAAACAAGCAAACGACAAAAAGTGATTTACAAAAAAAATATTTCAAATTAGATGACGAAAAATAGCAAATTTAAAAAAAAAACTGTCAAACTGTGAAAAAAGAAAAAACTGACAAAAAGACAAACCCCAATATGGGAAAATGACCTAAAACTACCAAACCCGACAAAAGGGAACTGACAAACTGAATTTCAAAAACAAACTGCGAAAAATAGCAAATTCACAAAAAGAAACGTGAAAAAGAAAAACTGACAATTTGAAAAAAAGACTAAAAAAGCAAACGACAAATGTTATGGACAAACAGACAAAATTTTCAATATCAAACTGCGAAACTAGCCCAAATTAAAAAAATGAAAATGTCATATGTGAAAATGAAAATCTGCAAAAAAGACAAACTTTACAAAAAAAGAAAATGACTAAAAATAAAAACCTGACAAAAAGCAATTTACAATTTACATTCTTACAATATAAACTGACTAAACTAGCTAATTGACAAAATGAAAATGTAAAAATGAAAAAGTACAATTTAAAATGCTAAAAAAAGCAAATGACAAAAAATTATGACAAATGACAATATAACAATATCAAACAAACAAAAAAAAGCAAATTAACAAAATGAAAATGTTTAAACTGTGAAATAAAAAAATGACGAAGAAACCATATGATAAAAGACTAAAACTTACAACCGCAAAATGCAATGACAATCACTTTTTACATATCAAACTAAAAACAACTAGCAAATTGACAAAATAAAAACTGTGAAATGAAAAACTGACAATTTTTAAAAAGCTTAAACACAAAGTAACAAAAAGTTATTTACAAACTGTCAATATTAAAATCAACTGACAAAAAAGCAAATTTAAAAAAATGAAAAGTCAAACTGTGAAATCAAAAAACGACAGAATGACAAACCCCAATATGAAATGACTAAAACAACAACCTGACAAAAAGCAACGGCGTCTGCATTCTTACAATATCAAATGACGAAAACTAGCAAATTGACAAAATAAAATGTGAAAAAGAAAAACATAAGTTGAAAAAAGACTAAAACAAGCAAAGACAAAAGTTATTGACAATATGGGCAATTTTTCAATATCAAATGACAAAACCTAGCAAATTAACAAAAAAAACTGTCAACTTTTGGAAAAAAGATAAAATTGACAAAAACTCAACTTACAATATGAAAAAAACTAAAACTAAAACCGACAAAATACAATTGACATTCTTTTAATTAAAAATGACGAAAAAATAGCAAATTGACAAAATGAAATGTAAAAAGAAAAACTTACAAATGAAAGACAAAACTAGCAAACTGACAAAAAGTTATTGACAAAACGACAATTTTTAAAAATATCAAACTGACGAATCCCACATATTAACAAAGAAACGTCAAACTGTGAAAAATGTAAAAATTTCAAAATCTCAAACTTTCAAAATGAAAATGACAAAAAATAAAAAAACTGACAAAAACAATTTAATTTTTACAAAATCAAACTACGAAGAATGCAAAAAGACAAAAAGAAAATGTGAAAATTAAAACTTTCAATTTTTAAAATGGCTAAATCAAACAAATGACAAAAGTTATTGACAAACTGAAATATTACAAATTAAATGCGAAAACTAAAATTAAAAAAGAAAATGTCAAAAAGTGAAAAAAAAATCTGACAAAATGAAAACTTAGATTAAAAATGATAAAAAATGCAACCGACAAATTTTAAACGACAATTGACATTCTTAAAAATCAAAAGACGATAACTAGCAAATTTCAAAATGAAACTGTCAAATGTTGAAAAACTGACAAAAAAGCAAACTTTCAAAGGTAAAACAAAACTAACAAACCCGACAAAAGCAATTTAAAATCGACACTTACAAAATCAAAATGACGAAAAATAGCAAAAATTTACAAAAGAAACGTGAAAATAAAAACGACAAATTTTAAAAATAAAAAAACAAATGACAAAATTTTTTTTTTTACAAACTGACAAAATTACAATTCAAACTGACGAAAACTAGCAAAAAACAATATGAAACTGTCAAACTGTGAAAAGAAAAATCTGAAAAATGACAAAAATAAATATGAAAATGACTAAAACTAACGACCTACAAAATGCAATTTACAATCTGACATTCTTACATAATCAAAATGGGGAAAAAATAGCAAAAATGACAAAAATTTAAAATGTAAAAAGAAAAAAAATGATAAATTTTAAAAGAATTTTCAAGCAAACTTTCAAAATGTCATTTACTACAGACAAAATTACAATACAAAAAGCGAAAACAGCAAATTTAAAAAAATGAAACTGTCAAACTGTGAAAAAGAAAAACTGACAAAAAAGACAAAATTTCAAAAAGAAAATGACTAAAACAACAAACCCGACAAAGCAATTGAAAAATCTGAATTCTTACAAAATAAACTGGGGGAAAACAAAAAAATTGACAAAATGAAACTGTGAAAATTAAAAAATTACAATTCGAAAATGACTAAATCAAGCAAACTGACAAAATTTATTGACAAACTGACAATATTAAATCAAACTGACAAAACTAGCAAAAATTAAAAAAAGAAAGTCAAACTGGGATAAGAAAACTGTAAAAAGACAAACTTTCAAATTCAAAATGACTAAAACTAACAACCTGCAAAATGCATTTGACAAACTGACATTCTTACAAATCAAACTGAAGAAAACTAGCCAAATAGAACAAAAGAAAATGTGAAAATGAAAAATTACAATTTTAAATGACTAATTAAAGCAAAATGACAAAAGTTATTTACAAACTAAAAATTTCAATATCAAACTGACAAAAACTAGCAAATTAAAAAATGAAACTGTAAAAAAAAAAAAATTTACAAATTTTACAAAATTCCAAAAAATGCTAAAACTAACAACCTGACAAAATGCAATGACAAGGAAATTTCAAAAACAAAAAGACGAAAAAAATATCAAATTTACAAAAAGAAACTGTCAAAAAATGTGAAAATGAATATCTGACAAAACAAAATTACAATAAGAAAATGACTAAACCTAAAACTGACAAAAAGCATTGACAATCTGACATTTTTAAAAAAAACCCAAATCCCCAAAACTAAACAAAAATTTACAAAAGAAAATTTTGAAAAAGAAAAAAAAACCCCCCCCCCCCAAATTTTAAAATGACTTAAACAAGCAAACTGACAAAATTTAAGACCCAAAAAGAAAATTTTCAATACAGGGCTGACGAAAAATAGCAAAATTTAAAAAAATTAAAATTTACAAACTGTAAAAATGAAAATCTGACAAAAAGACAAAAAAAACAATATGAAAAGACTAAAATAACAAAAATGACAAAATGCAAAATGACAATTGACATTTTTACAAAATCAAACTGACGAAAAAATAGCAAATTGACAAAATGAAAAATTTTAAAAATGTGGAAAATGAAAAATCTGACATAATGGACAAAATAACAATATGAAAAGACTAAAAATAACAACCTGGGCACAATTTCAATTTTACAATTGACATTCAACAAAATCAAACTGACGAAAAAAAACAAATTTACAAAATGAAAATGTCAAACCTGGGGAAAAAGAAAAAACTTTATAAAAAGACAAAAATTCAATCCCAAAAAAGAAATTAAAAATAACAACCCCGACAAAAGCAATTGACAAAACTGACATTCTTTCAATATCAAAAAATACCCAAAACTAGCCAAAAATTTACAAAAAAAAAAAAATGAAAATGAAAAAAATTACAATTTGAAAAAGACTTTTTCAATTAAACGACGAAATATTTTTGACAAAATGACAAATTACAAAAATCAAACTGACCCAAAACTAGCAAATTAACAAAATGAAAAATGTCCAAAAAAGTGAAAAAGAAAAAAAATGACAAAAAAGGGAAAAAACCCTTTCAATAGAAAAAAGACTAAAAAAAAAAACCTGGGCAAAAAGCAATTTACAATAGGGCATTCTGACCCAAATCAAACTTTTTACGGAAAAAATAGCAAAAATTTTCAAAAAATTTAAAATGTCAAAATTGTAAAATGTAAAACTGACAAAATGACAAACTGACAATATGAAAAAAACTAAAAAAATAACAAAACCCTTACAAAAAGCAATGAAATTTTACATCCCTTTCAATATCAAAACTTACGAAAAAAACAGCAAAATTGACAAAATAAAACTGTAAAAATTAAAAACTTACAATTCGAAAATGACTTAATCTAGGGAAAGGACCCCCCAAAGTTTGACAAACTGACAATATTACAAAATCAAAAAAGACGAAAAAAAAAACAAATTAAAAAATTAAAACTGTAAATGTGAAAATGAAAATTTGACAAAATGGGCAAAATTACAATATGAATATGACTTAAACTAACAACCTGAAAAAATGCATTTGGGCAATCGACATTTTTACAAAATCAAACTTTTACCCAAAACTAGCAAATTTTTCAAAATAAAAATGTCTAAAGTGGAAAAACTGGGCAAAATTACAAAAATTTAAAAATGTTAATGAAAAAAAACTAAAAACCTGACAAAATTTCGATTTACAATCTGAATTCTTTCCTATCAAAGGGAAAAAAACAAGCAAATTGACAAAATGAAAATGTCAAAAAGAAAAACTTACAATTTGAAAAAAAGACTTAAAAAAAACCAAACTTACAAAAAAAGTTATTGACAAAAATAACAATTATCAATATTTAAAATGACAAAAACTAGCAAATTAAAAAAAATGAAAAAATGTAAAAATAAAAAACTGAAAAATTGTCAAACCCTTTCAATATGAAAAAAAACTAAAAAATTTAAAAACCGAAAAATGCAATTGACAAACTGACATTTACCAAAAACAAACCCCCCCTTTTTTTCCCAAAACTAGGCCCAAATTTACCCAAAAGAAAAATGTCAAACTGAGAAAATGAAAAAATGACAAAATGACAAAATTACAAAAAGAAAATGAATAAAACTAACAAAACCCGCCCAAAAGCAATTGACAATCTGACCTTCTTACAAAAACCAAATTTTTACGAAAAAATAGCAAATTGGACAAAAAGAAACGTGAAAATGAAAAACTGACAATTTGAAAATGACAAAACCAAACAAAATGACAAAATTTGATTGACAAACAGACAAAAAATTTCAAATTTTCAGACTGGGCGAAAAAAATAGCAAATTAAAAAAAAAAAAAATGTCAAAATGTGAAAATGAAAATCTGACAAAAAGACAAACTCACAATATGAAAATGACTAAAAAAATAACAAAACCCGACCCAAAAAAAAAACTGGGCAATCTGACATTTTTAAAAAATCAAAAATGGGCGAAAAACTAGGGAAAAAAAACAAAAAGAAACTGTGAAAATGAAAAAAATTACAAATTGAAAATGACTTAAAAAAAGCAAACTTACCCAAAAAGTTTTTGGGCAAACTAAAAAATATTTCAATACAAACTGACCAAAAAATAGGGAAATTTAAAAAAAAAGAAAATGTAAAAAATAAAAATTTACAAATTTTCAAACTTACAATATGAAAAAGGGCCAAAAAAATAACAACCTGACAAAATGCAATTGACAAATTCGGGCATTCTACCAAAACAAAAATGACGAAAAAATAGGAAATTGACAAAAAAGAAACTGTCCCAAAAAGTTTTAAAATGGGAAAAATTTACAAAATGACAAACTTAAAAATTTAAAAAAATGAATAAAAAATAACAACATGACAAAAAACAATTGACCAAATTTACCCTTTTTACAAAAAAACCCAAATACGAAAAAAATAGGGAAATTACCAAAAATTATTTTCTGTGAAAATGAAAAAAATGACAATTGAAAATGACTAAAAAAAACAAAATGACAGGACAAACAGACAATATTTCAATATCAGAATGACCCCCCAAAAAATGCAGATTAACAAAATAAATCTGTCAAACGTGAAATAAAAAAAACTGACAAAAAAGCAAACCACAAAAATGAAAATGGGCTTAAAAATAAAAAACCCGGGCAAAATTGCAAAAGGGCAAAATGACATTATTTCAAAATCAAATGACCCAAAACTAGCAATTTTACAAAAAAGTAACTGTTTAAAAAGAAAAAAATGAAATTTGAAAAAAGACTAAAACCAAACAAAATGACAAAATGGGTTTTTTGGGCAAAAAAGGGCAATATTACCCAAAATAAAAATGACGAAAACTAGCAAAATTTAAAAAAATGAAAAAAATTTTTTTAAATTTTGAAAAAAGAAAAAACTGACAAAATGGGCAAAAATTACAAAAATGGGAAAATTTACTAAAACTAACAACCTCCAAAAAAACAAATTTAAAAATCTGACATTTACAATATCAAAAATGACAAAACTAAACTTTAATTTACAAAATGAAACTGTAAAAAAAGTGAAAATAAAAAAAATGACAGGGAAAGGGCAAACCTTTTGATATGAAAAAGGGCTAAAAATTAAAAACTGACAAAATGCAATTGCAATTGAATTCTTACAATATCAAACTAAAAGACCAAAAAGCAAAAATTTACAAAATTAAAAAAAATGTGAAAATGAAAAAAATGACAAATTTTAAAATGACTTTAAAAAAGCAAAATAACAAAATTTTTATTGGGCAAAAAAGTCCCAAAATTACAAAATCCCCCCTGACAAAAACATCAAATTAAAAAAAATGAAACGTCAAACTTGGAAAAAAAAAATTGACCAAAATGACAAAAATTTCAATATTTAAAAGCATTAAAAAATAAAAAACCTGACAAAATGCAATTTACAATCGACATTCTTACCCAAAATCAAACTGACGAAAACTTTTCAAATTGACAAAATAAAATGTGTAAATGAAAAAGTACAATTTAAAAATGACTTTAAAAAAGCAAAATGACAAAATGTTATTGACAAAGGGACAATATTACAATATCAAAACTATGAAAACAAGGGAAATTACAAAATGAAAAAAATCAAAAAAGGGGAAAAAGAAAATCAGACAAAATGACAAAATTTCAAAAATAAAATGACTAAAAACTAACAACCTGACAAAATGCAATTTACCCCAAACTGAAAAATTGTACAAAATAAAACAGGCCCCCCCAAAAAATAGCAATTAAAAAATGAAAAATATGGGGAAAAGAAAAACTGACAATTTGAAAATGGGTAATACAAGAAACTGACAAAAAAGTTTTTGACATACAGACAATTTTTACAATATCAAAAATGACGAAAACTAGCAAAAATAACAAAATGAAACTGTCAAACTGTGAAAAGTAAAAAGACCAAAAACACAAACTTACAATATGAAAAAGGGCTAAAACTAACAAAAATGACAAAATACAAAAGACATTTTACACAAACAAAATGCGAAGAAAAAGCCCAAAATTTACAAAAAGAAAAATGTGAAAATGAAAAAATTTTCAAAAATGAAAGACTAAAATAGCAAACTGACCCAAAAAATTATTGACAAACTGACAAATTAAAATATTTAAAAATGAAGAAAACTAGCAAATTACCCCTGAAAAATGTAAAACTGTGAAAAATGAAAATTTAAAAAAATGAAAAAACAAACAATATGGAAAAAGATAAAACTAAAAAACCTTTAAAAATGCAATTGACAATCTGGGCATTTTTACAATATCAAACAGACAAAAAAAAAAAATAGCAAATTGACCAAAAAAAACTGTGAAAATGAAAAAATTAAAATTTGAAAATGACCCAAAAAAGCAAAAATGACAAAATGTTTTTGACAAAAATGACAATATTTCAATATCAAACTGACCCCAAAAATAGAAAAATTTAAAAAAATGAAAAAGGGCAAACTGTGAAAATGAAAATCTGATTAAAAAGAAAAATTACAATTTTTTAAAAAAGATAAAAAAAAAAAACCGACAAAAAAAGCATTTGTTTAAAACTGACATTCTTACAAAAAACAAAAATGACAAAAAATTGCAAATGACAAAATCAAACTCAAAAAGTGAAAAAATGACAAAAAAATGACAAAATTACAAACTTAAAAATATGTAAACGACTAAAAAAATAACAACCTGACAAAATGCAATTTAAAAATTTAAAATTTTACAATTCAAACTGAAGAAAAAAATAGCAAATTTACCAAAAAGAAACTGTGGGGAAAAAAGAAAAAAATTACAATTTTAAAAAGACTAATTAAGCAAACTGACAAAAAGGGTTTTTGACAAACTAACAAAAATTTCAATATCAAACTGACAAAAACTAGGGAAAATTTAAAAAAATGAAAAATGTAAAAAAAAAAAATCTGGGCAAAATTTACAAACTTTCCCAAAATGAAAATGATAAAATAAAAAAAACCTGGGCAAATGCAATTGAAAACTGACATTTAAAAAAACAAACTGACGAAAACTATCAAATTGACAAAAAGAAACGTCAAAAAATGTGAAAATGAATATTGACCCAAAAAGACAAAATTTCAAAAAGAAAATGACTAAACCCAAAAACCTGACAAAATGCAATTTACAATCTGACATTTTACAAAAAACCCAAATGGAAAGAAAAAATAGCAAAATTGGGCAAAAAGAAACTCGAAAATGAAAAAATGACAAAATTTTTTAAAGACTTAAAAAAGCAAAAAAGGGCAAAATGTTAATGACAAAAAAGACAATATTACAAAAATCAGGGGGACGAAAAATAGGAAAAATTTAACCAAAAAAAAAACTGACAAACTGTTTAAAAAAAAATTGCCCCCCCCCAAAGACAAACTCAAAAATATGAAAATGACTAAAAAATAAAACCCGACAAAATGCAACTGGCAATCTGACATTCTTACAAAATCAAAATGGGCGAAAAAATAGCCAAATTGACCCCAAAGGGAAAATTTTAAACTTGAAATGAAAATTGACATAAGACAAACTAAAAAAATATGAAAAAAGACTTTAAAACTAAAAAAACCTGACAAAAGCAATTGACCCCAAACTGGACATTCTTACAAAATCAAACAGACGAAAAATAGCAAATTTAAAAAAGAAACTGTCAAACTGGAAAAAAGAAAATCTGATAAAATGACAAACTTTCAAACCGAAAATGACTTAAAAATTTAAAAACCTGACAAAATGCAATTTACAATCGGGCATTTTGGACAATTTTCAAACTTACGAAAACAGCAAAATTAAAAAAAATTTTAAAATGTCAGATTTTGAAAATGTTTAAAAAGGGCAAAATGACAAAACCTTTCAATACGAAAAAGGGCTAAAACTAAACCCAAACCCTTTTAAAATGCAATTATAATTGACATTTTTTACAATACCCAAACTGACGAAAACTAGCCAAAATTTACAAAAAGAAAATGTGAAAATTAAAAAATTTCAATTCGGGAAAAAGACTAAAAACTTTTTTGCAAACGGACAAAATGTTATTTACAAAATTTACCAAAAAACAATATCAAATGACGAAAACTAGCCAAAAATTTAAAAAAAATTTAAAATGTCAAATGTGAAAATGAAAATTTTACAAAAAGACAAAATTACAAAATGGAAAAGCTTAAAAAATAAAAAAACCCGACAAAAAAAGCATTTGACAATATGACATTCTTACAAAATCCCCAAAAAGACGAAAACTACCAAAATTTAAAAAAATAAAACTGTCTAAATGTGAAAAGAAAAAATGAAAAAAAATTACAAAATTACAAAAGGTTTAAAGAATAAAAAATAACAACCTGACCCCCAAAAAGCGATTGACAATTGACATTCTTTTCAATATCAAAATGAAGAAAAACAAACAAATTGACAAAATGAAAAAGTGAAATTTTTTTTTTTTAAAAATTTTCATTTTGAAAAAAGACCCTTAAAAAAAAACAAATTTCAAAATGTTATTTACAAAAATAACAATATTTCAATATCCAAAAATGGGCAAAAACTAGAAATTAACAAAATGAAAACTGTAAAAAAGAAAAACTGACAAATTTACAAACTTACCCCTATGAAAAAGACTAAAAATAACAACCTGACAAAATGCCCAAAGACAATCTGAAATTTACCAAAAACAAAAAGCCCCCCCCAAAACTGCAAATTTACAAAATGAAAATGTCAAACTGTTTAAAAAGAAAATCTGACAAAAAGACAAACTTAAAAATAAGAAAATGAATTAAAATAACAAACCTGACAAAAAGCAATTGACAAAACTGACATTCTTACAAAAACCAAATGACGAAAACTAAAAAATTTACAAAAGGGAAAATGTGGAAATGAAAAACGTACAATTTGAAATGACTTAAAAAAAAGCCCAAAAAAGGAAAAAAATGTTATTCCCCCCAAATGACAAAAATTACAATATCAAAATGACGAAAAAAAGCAAATTAACAAAAGGAAATTCAAACTGGGGAAAATGAAAATCTGGGAAAAATGACAAAAATTACAATAGGGAAAAGGGCAAAACTAAAAAAACCCGACAATATGCAATTTAAAAAATCTGAAATTTTTTACATAATCAAAACTGGGCGAAAACTAGCAAATTGACAAAAAGAAAATGTCAAACTTTAAAAAGGGAAAAAATGACAAAATGACAAAAATTACAATATGAAAATGACTAAAACTAAAAAACCGGACAAATGCCAAAAGGGCAATTGACAAATTTGTACAAAATAAAACAGAACCCAAAATAGCAAATTTACAAAAAGAAATATGGAAAAAAAAAACGGGCAAATTTTTAAAAAAGACTAAAAACCCAAACAAACTGAAAAATGTTAAGGACATACAGGGCAAATAAATTTCAATTTTCCCCCCCCGGAAAAAAAACCCTTTTTCCCCCCCCCCAAAAAAAAATGAAGCTGTCAAACTGTGAAAAAATAAAATTTTACAAAAACCCCAAACAAAAAATATGAAATGATAAAAATAACAAAACCCGGGCAAAAAAACAATTTACATTCTTACACATCAACTGACGAAGAAAAAGAAAATTTACCCAAAAAGAAAAATGTGATTTTTTGGGAAAAAAATTTCAAAAAGAAAAAGAAATAAAAATAGGGAAACTGACCAAAAAAATTATTGACAAAATGGGCAATATTTTCAAAATTTAAACTGGGCGAAAACCCAGCAAAAAAATAAAAAAGAAAAAATGTCAACTGTGAAAATGAAAAATCTTACAAAAAAGACAAATAACAAAATGAAAATGACTAAAACTAACAACCTTAAAAAAAGCAATTGGGCCAAACTGACCATTCTTACAAAATCAAACAGACAAAAAATAGCAAATAGACAAAAAGAAACTTTTGAAAATGAAAAAAATTAAAATTTGGGAAAAGACTAAAAAAAGCAAAAATGCCCAAAAAGTTATTGGGCAAACTGACTATATTTTCAAAAATCAAACTGACCCAAAAATAGCAAAATTAAAAAAATGAAACCCGTCAAAATGTGATAATGAAATTTATAAAAAAGACAAAATTTCAAATTTTTAAAAAAGACTAAAAATAACAACCTGACAAAAAGCATTTGACAAACTGACATTTTTAAAAAATCAAACTGACAAAAACCCTTTCAAATTTTACAAAATGAAAAAATCAAAAAAGTGAAAATGACAAATGACAAAATTACAAAATTACAATAGTAAATGACTAAAAATAACAACCTTTACAAAAAGCGATTGACAATCAGACATTCTTACAAAACAAACTGAAAAAAACCCAGCAAATTTACAAATGAAACCCGTGAAAATGAAAAAAAAACAAATTTTAAAAATTTATAATTTAAAACAAAATGGGCAAAATGTTATTTACAAAAACAAATTTTAATCAAACTGACAAAAAAATAGCAAATTAACAAAAATTTAAACTGTAAAAATAAAAAAAACCCGGGCAAATGACAAAAAATTCCAATAAAGAAAATGACTAAAAATAACAACCCGACAAAAGGCCCAATTTTACAAGTGACATTTAAAAAAATCAAACTGACGAAAAAATATCAAAATTTACAAAAGAAAAATGGGCAAAAATGGGGGAAAGGGAAAACTGACAAAAAAGACAAACTTCCAAAAAAGGGAAAAGGGCTAAAAACCCAACAAAATGACAAAAGCAATTTATAATTGACATTCCCTTTCAATACAATTGACGGGAAAAAAAAACAAATTTTACAAAAAAGAAAATGTGAAAATTAAAAACTTTCAATTTTGAAAAAAGACTAAATCTAGCAAAAGGACAAAATGTTTTAAAAAACTGAAATATTACAATATTTAAATGACGAAAAAATAGCAAATTAACAAAATTAAAAAATGTCAAAATGTGAAAAAGAAAATTGACAAAATGCCAAAAATTTCAAAATAAATATGACTTAAAATAACAAACCCGGGCAAAAAATTTGAAAAATCTGCATTCTTACAAAATCAAACTTTTCCGAAAAAACCAAATTTACAAAATAAAACTGTCTAAATGTGAAAAAAAAAAACTGACAAAAATTTCAAAAATTACAATATGTTAATGAAATAAAAACTAACAAAACCCGACAAAAAGCGATTTACAAAACTGACATTCTTAAAAATATCAAAATGAAAAAAACAAGCAAAAGGGCAAAATGAAAAAAA